>BMAW01056371.1:49200-208589 GCA_019974015.1 Nephila pilipes
AATTTTCAGAGAGAGAACGGATATGTCCCTTAAACAATCTATCTGTCTGTCATATATATATATATATATATATATATATATATATATATATATATTATCATCATTATTATTATTAAAATCTTACTTCTTTTATCCTTTAAATGTATATTTTTATGGAATTTATAATTCTTATTACGTTTCCCTATTTATTCTGCACTTTTCACTTATAACTTAGTCTTACTAATTATAATACCTTGATTGTTTCTTACAAACACTCATTCCTAACTTTTCTCAGTAATAACATTTTAATTAATAATAACCTGATTGTTATTTACATTTTTTACTTAAGCTTACTTTTTACTAATCCTTGAACTTCATATGAAATAAGATACACTTTTACTAACAAAAACAACAGCTCCTTTATTCATTCAATAACAGTTTCTTTCACGTTACCTTGGTGATGTGTGAAGATTATCTTTATCACTCAATCATTCTACAATCCACGATACTTCGAGTGTCAACTCGCCTGTTTGCATCTGTCTGCTTCTCTGGGAGACTTGTTCTGATTTGATCTGAGGTGATATGATATGTATATATATATATATATATATATATATATATATATATATATATTTATGTGTGTGTGTGTGCGTGCGTGTGTGTTAGCGCATATGTTTTGCTCATGAAGATTTCTATTGAAATGTTTCGCATTAAAACTAAGTTTAACCTGAAAGAGATGATTCTCCACAAGAACTTTATAACATATTAACCAATATTTACTGATTGTTTTCACCTTTTACGAATTATGCTTAACTTCTGACACCAGCGTATAGTTAATAACTGTTACTATGTCATAAATCTAATAATAGAGAAATGTCATTTCACCACTTGAGATATTTTATTTATGATTTGATTTGGTTTTAAAAAATAACAAGGAGTCATGTTCTCTGACACATTTGAAGCATTTCTCAATTTTTTAATTTTTTCCTAACTATTGTATATAAGTGAATTATTGATGCGATTTAAATAATATTTATAATATTCTTTTTTAAATATATAATACTCTTCTGGAGAGTGGTCTTAATAATGCGAAAAAGAGATGTACCTTTCTAATACATATATTGTTGTATATGTAATATCTGATATTTTTTATTTGTAATTCTGCATTTAGGAAAATAATTTTTCTTGAGTTGTAATATGTTGAAATTACAGAGAAGACAGTTGAGATTACAGTTAATTTAAATGCTGATCTCACGGAAATATACTATACAACTGTTTGAATAACTTTTGTAGATTTATGAGTATCGTCAAATGGTTGATATAAAAATGTTCGACATAAAATGATGAATAAAAAAAAAATTTCTCAAAAAATCGAAAATTTTGAAGCTTAGCACCCTTTTGACCCCTTAAGAAATAAGTTTTGTATGAAAAATGAAGAAAAAAATTATTTTTTTAAAATTACAAAGTTCCATAATTTTCAAAGGAAATATACAGTAATATCATTAAAAAAGTTGGTTCACTACTTTTTGTGTATTGTTTTACATATTTGTAGTAAAAAGGCTTGTATATTTATGGAACATTGTTTTTAAAAATGATATTTAAAAGCAAATATATCTGATGTCATGTCCATATTCAATCTAAAGGTAAAGAGAACCTTTTTGATAAAAAAAATGTTTCTATAGTTTAATGAAGTGATCAAAATGTCTTTATTAGGCACGCAAAGTACCTAAGCTCTACGAGTAATTTTCAAACATAAATATTACGAAAAAAGAATGTCTTAAATTCAATATCCGGATGAGATAAGCAGTGTTTCAAATCACTGTTTTTTTTTCGAAAATGATAAATCTCCAATTTAACGATAAAATTAATATGATTTGTTTTTAATATGATTTTGCGTTCATAGAAATGTAAATAAAATAATTTAGCAATTGGCAATCCCTTAGCGTGTATATAAAGCTTTTTTTATTATATATAGCTTAATTTTGTTGCAATACCAGACTTTTGAGAGAATTGCGTTTCTTAAAATTTATAGCAACGACTAAATGATATTTATAAAATATTTGTAAAAGTACTTTAATAATATCACGAATATCTGTTGAAGAAATCTTCAAAATCATAAATATATAAATATATTAATTTTTTTCTTTCATGTAATGTACAATATCCTTACTATTCTTAATGATAGCACTATAGAAGAAATTATTTATAGTATCCAATAAAATAGATTGAAACGGTTTTCCTAGATTTAGTAATATAAGTTTTGAAACAATTTATATCTATGAAATATATGAGTAACAGCATTTTTATGAAACTTGGGTATTGAAAAATGTGAGGAATTTTAATATATGTATGATGAATTCCTAGTTTCTTAGAAATCTGAAAGTTGAAAATGAATTTCTTGTTCACACAAAATTCTATTATATGAAGTGGATTATTATTTTGAAAATGATTTTAATAAGAATTTTGTTTTAGAAATATTTACAAATAAATGCATAATAATTCTGCATTTTATGAATGGAAGCAATAACGAAATATTTTGATTAAACCTTAATTGAATTGTATAGAGGAGTTTCGTTAAACTGTATGTGCGTAAAAAAATAATTTTTCTCTCGAGTATTTAATTTATTCCAATGGCGAGTGTTTAATATTTATCGAAAATTAAGTAGATAAATATAAAGTTCACATTATAAGTGATTGTTTCTTCAATTAAATCATACAATAAGGATTTCCTTTATTAGTTTGTTTCCGTGCATCTATTCCATTAATACGCTATTCATTTTAATTGGATAAATGGTATAAACTTATTATCGAGGATAAATAATTATATTTATATATTATAAAGTCTGATAATATAAGACGAAATTACTGCTGAATAGTTACTATGGTCATTATGCATATTATTGCTGAAAGATAACAGCTTACATTTTTCTACTTAAAGAAACAGAGAAGGAGAGAAAATTATTTTATATTATAAAATACAAAGTATATATTTTACTTTATTTGGACACATAGATGTATAGAACATCAGTATAAATTTAACATTTTTAATTATTTTTTAATTCGGTAATGTATTTTTTACCTTTATATACATTTGAATTTCTTAAAAACGAAATTTCATTTCATTTAGAAAAAGATTTGATTTTTTTTTGTAAAGAAATAATAATTGCTCTACATTCCATTAAGCAATTTAGCATTAAAATAGTATTACTAACAGTAAAATTATTATTATAAATGTATATTATAGCTTTTTATACAAAAAATATCATTTTTTCTATATTCAAACATTTGAATTTATTTAGGGGAAATAGTTTCTGTAATCATTTGATTCTATTTCACTTCCTTTAAGCTACGGTAAAATAGAGAACACTGTGTCACTAAACTTTAAAATCGTTATAGGTTTTAGAAAATTTTTGAAAAATTATAAGAAGATTTTTCAGCGTATGTAAGAAAATGTTATAGATCATACGATTATCGTGGCAAATGATTATAGTCGACTGCTTCATTTTTGAAATTTTATTTTCTTGTTTGAAACCTTTCCTGTATCTTTTTTTCACAGCAAATAAAAATGTGAAACATAATAAACACGTTACTTTTATTTGTAACAAATTTTTCGGGCTTAAAGAATTCTAGAATAATGTGAAAGCATTGGAAAAAAAGAAAAAAAAATAATATAATTAAAAATCTTGATTGAAGCATAATTTTTCTTTCAAAAACATCAAAACTTCAGGCTGTTGAAAAAATTTAGTAACGTGGTTTCAAAGTTCCACTGCGGCTTAAATTAATTCGAGGCTTCCAAGTTCTTGATATTTTTACAGTTAACACTTAAAAAAATAAAGCAATTTATTAAATTTCAACAAGAAATGGGATGCTGGTTATTAATACCTGAATTAAAAAATGTCGTCAAGCGTGGTTAATGGATTTTTAAAACTTAAGGAATTTAAGCGAAGATGTTTCAAATTACGAGATAAAGTATAATTCATAGAATAAAAAAAAGAAAACGATTAAAATTTCATAACCTCATGCGAGTGCCCTCATAAAGGATGCTTTTTTTCAAAGACTTAAAAGGACTACAAAAATATTTGATAAACATAGAGGCTCTTAACTGTGGAACAAAGTGTTTTCATAAAAATGTTTACTTTCCATGAATTTATATGCGATTTCCATTAAACCCGTATGCATTTATTTTTCTTCATTTTTTTTTCTTTTATATCAGTAAACAATTAATTATGTGACTTTTAAGTATTTTTTTCTTGGACCTTTTGTCCAGTTATTAAGTTATTTTCCTTCTTTAAAATGTAACAATGTATTCCTTACAAACAATGTATTTATTTATTCGTAATTACGTTTGTTTTAATCTAATAAGTTATTTCCTGCTTCATAATTTAAAAAAAGAAATACTCTCCCCAAGTGATTAAGAGGTTTTCTGACATCTTGTTGAAGTTAAGGAAATGTTAAATTGTCAAAGAAGTAAATATGAAATTTAGCTCCTTAAAAATGTATGATTTTAGTAGAGAGGAGGAATACACAAATAAAAATATTCGCTAAGCAACAAAAAACTTTTTATGCCTTCTGAAATAACAATTGTTATAAAAAACCGAAAATGGATTTTGCCTTTATTTTTAGTTTATAGAAAACATATTTTCATACTACATTTTGACACTATGGTTGATTTGAAAACCCTTTTGATCTTTCGATCTTCGTACCCCAAATATATATATATATATAGATTTCTATATATATATATATATATATATATATATATATATATATATATATATATATGTGTGTGTGTGTGTGTGTGTGTCTAATTAACAAATTTCTATAATTTAATTCATGGTAGCCCCAATGGGTTTTAATTATGACTTCTTTTTTCTTAAGTATTCCTCAAAAAAAAAAATGTTTAGAATATAAATTTTCAAACTTGTAGAGTAGTATTTTCCTTAACAAAAACCTTCCTGAACAACATTTTATCTACTGGGCCTAATTGACGTATATTATAATAATATGAGCAGAGATATAAAAAAAATTCAAAATTCTTTGATGATCTGCATTTCAAATAAGGCTTAATGGATGGCATTATTATACATAAATATTTTCCTCGTTATTTAGTTACCAACTGGATATGAATCATGATTTCTACGTTCTAAAAAAATAATAAAATGACAGTCTTTCTTTTAACTGTGCACCGTGAGCCTAAACTTTCATATGACTGATTAATTAACTGTTCAATGACGTCTCACTTAAAAACAATCAGATGATTATTGGTGCCAGACCTCGTATTTTTAAACTTCGATCAAGTGAAGAGGACGAAACCTTATTTGGCACCTCAAACTCTCCAAACTTCTTCACTGCACCAACAGAAAGACGGAACCTCTCCACATTTAACGTTCATCAATCTTTCTTCACAGGGGGTCTCCAGTGGTATAAAATGCGACTCGACGAGACAACGCCAGCCAAGAGATCACAACTATGATAATTAGTCTACTTCAGTTGCTTGAAGGGAGAGAAGAAACTATTCATGAATTAGTTGCCATACATACACTGGAAGAGGAAACTAGAGATGGTACGTGTGTTTATTCTGCAACATAATATAGTTACTTGGTTATTATAAGTGCAGTTGTTCTTTTCACGCATGTAAATCCAAAACTAAGTGTACAAAATATGCCTTTTTCTGAAGGCCCTTTTGAAAACATCTGAACAAACTTCACATTAGTATTAGAGTGAACAAACTATCCCAATAACAATACATAGATAACTGTCAATATCAGCAGGTGAAAAACCAGAAAATACCCGCACACCATAAAAAGGAATGTGCTGAAAATGCTGTCTAAAAATAGATCGTAAACTTTAAGCAATGTGCTTAAAGTTATTATACTTTGCTTTTCTTTGCCAAGAGCACGTAAATATGTATTGTAAATCTTGTTTGTTTTTAAAAAATGCTATAACAATATCTGTAATTATACCAACAATAATATCTGTGGATGTAAAACATAAAAAATTGTAATTTAAAAATTCTAATGTATATTAAGTTTTCAAATACTTAACACGCATCTTATATTAATGAGAGAATGTACGGGTAAAGATTGAGGGAAACAAAAGAAAAAAAGAAAGGCAGGTTATAAAAACTAAAAACATTTCTGCGTCTATTAACGTAAACATAAAATTAAATAGAATAAAGCCATGTAACATATTTGTTGTGTGTGTGACCTAGAAGAAATAGATACCAAATCGAGTCTAATAGACCTATGCAGACAAAACAACTTTTTTTCATCACAGTAGAAAGGTTAAAATGCTGGTAACATAGAAGTAAGATCATTGCTTGCATATGTAAATTAATAAATATTCGTAAAACATTATTACAAGTTTTTATGTAATATCAATATTTTTTTTACAAAGATTCTTTATTTTGTTCATTGTAATCTTTATCATCGAACACGGTGTCTCTCAATGAATCCTAGTTACATCGGTTATTATTGAATGTTAGTTTCTGGCATCAGTGAAACAAAATCCAGGTTGAACATTTAAATTCCTTAATGTGAACTTATTAACACGAATCTGAGGATCTATCTACTTTTCACGTCGACGGGCACACAGACGAACCGTCATTAATAGAATTAATTTCTCTTATATATATGTGTGTGTGTGTTATTTTTTATTCAATTAATTAACTTTAATCTTATTTTTAAGTTAAGGTTTCCGTAATTTCATGGATTTCGGCTTAGTGGTGAACAATTTTCCGGTCCTGGACAGACGCTCGCAAATGAAAGAACTGGCCCCCAACGGTACGGGCGTATTTTCGTCTGCCGTAGAGAAAGGAGAAAAAATTTATTTATGTAATACATACAAATAGAACAAACTTATACATAATAAACATATATATACACAAAAAGAAATCTTAATAATACAGCACATTACAAATGATTCGGAAGATAGCTGTCATCATCATATTAAAATAATCATAATGGTGTAACACACAAAATGGTATAAACACATTCTCATAAAGGAAGTGTCAACTAGTGCTCATGAAGATGTAGTGGTATTTTTAAAATCAAAACTTGCATTAGCAGTTTCAAATGTTAGTCGGATAAAGATATTCTCACCTAATTAAACATTTAGATAGAGACAGTTTTAGAAGTGTTATTAGTAAACATTGTGAACTATATTTGATAGTACACGTAAATTATTTTAATTCTTTGTTCGGTTTTATGATTTTTTCATTATTCTATTAAGACCAGAAGCTATAAAATCTCATTTTTAATTATACAAGAAAGATGTAGATAATTATATTATTAATTCTATTGTACCACATTTTTGTGTTAGAAAATATATTTTACATAAGCAGATATATTTCCCTTTAATAAATGAAATATAGAGGACGTTCTGTCATTGTCTAGTCATTTTAATATTGAATGTTTTCCTAAAAATATCTTAAAGTACCGAGAAGGAATTCTAAACGAAAGAAAAAGACGTAAAAAAATTGCAATATGAGAACTTGATGTTCCTTTAGGTTTGAGGTTTGCTTGAAGTAATCTATAGCCCCCGAGATCCAGTTTCAAAAACAAAAGCAGGTGCGTTTGCAAGGAAGTCCCCTGAGGTATTTCAAGTATCTATAAATATACTGGGAGAAAAAGAACCTGAACGCCTACATGAATCTAAAAATAATGAAAACTATAAAACCCTTCCATAAACATGATTGATGCCGAACTAGAAGCGTCAAGATCCGAGCTGTATTCCTCAGTTTAGTTATGCAGAAAAACACCAAAGAGGGATCATTTATTCAGAGCTCATATTAAAGATATTTTTCATTTTTATGTAAGGGTTTATCTTGTTCTGATTTCAATTTTACTGCACAGCGAATCAGAATGCAAGTGGAAGAGTAATTTCTGAGCCACGTATTCATGTGCAATTTTACAAGATCATGTAATAACGCAGAGTAATATGCATAATATGAGTATTCGGCATTTTTTTAAAAATTTGTGTTTAATAGGTATTGTGAGGAATTGTTTCAAAGTATATTCAACTTCGAATAAGAGGTTTTGTAAAGATTAATTGAAAATAAATTTCTTGAAAAATACTTTTAAAGTGAGAAACCTTAACTGCGACGATAAAAAATTTGCGGAATTTCCTATTATCGATTTAAGTACAGAAGAGGGAACACTGATCCATAATATTTCGAGCTTTAGATATATTTCTCGAGGATTGAAATGTAAATGATTTTGATTTGATTTGTTTTACCTTGCTCGAAGATATAAACGAATTGATTTCTTGAGCTCCTGTCGAACAAAAATAACATAAGATGGATTTAAATGAAAGTAATGGAACAATATGAGATCATTCGACTGATAATAACAGAAATAACCACCGAACTAGGATACTATAATTTATTTTCCAAACTTTCACAAGTTAAATAAAACAGACTAAATTAATTTAAAGGGGTAGTGGAAGCCAAATACATATAGGAAGGAAACATCTGTTCTAAGTTATAGATCTCGACTGCGAAATTTCCAATTACAACAAGAAGTGATTCTGCCTTCAACCTACCAGAACTTTCTTCGCTAAGTGAACTGATCACTTTCTCGTTCTATTTCTTCAGCTCGTCTATCTATTAGTCACGGTTACAGAACCTTAGTTGTGGATGTACTAGGATGTCACCTCAGCGATATAATGGTAAACAAGCTTTAGATATTTCATCGGATCTCCACTAAGGGTAATTGTTTAAATTTGGTTTTTCGTATGCTATATTTCAAAATGCCGTATTTTTCAAATGATAATGTTGGTAACATAAAGTTATAAACGAAATATTTAGATTCACTGAAGTTATCAAAATGTGTTTTTATTGTCTTTCAAAATACACGTAACTAACATTTTTTGCAGAATTTAAGAAAACGATAAGAATATAATTTTGCTCTCTAACTCTTTTAAAAACTTTACTTACAATAGAAACGAAAATTATACTAGAAAATTTGCTTCAAAAATTACAGAAACCTTAAAAGCTTGTAAACCTGTTTGTATTTATAAAAATAACACGGGTAAAAAACGAGTTTTTTGAACATGGGTTTTCTTTCAAACTTCCCACTTTGCGTAACATCATTTTTTTATACCTCAAATTTTAAGAGAAAAAGAGAACGTTGAGTCAAATTGAATTTATTAAATCATTTGTTTTAATAATTGTTTTTATTATTTGACGTTTATTAAATTTATCCTCTAAAATAAATACTTGTAAAATATTTTAACTCAAGCATTATATTAATCGATTAAGCTACATGTAATTAAAATTAAAGCAAACGATAAATTATGTTATTAAATTGAATATATTTAAGCTAAATGTAATTAAAATTAAAGCAAACGATAAATTATGTTATTAAATTGAATATATTTAAGCTAAATGTAATTAAAATTAAAGCAAGCTATAAATTATGAAATTGAATATTTTATCAGCTATATATAATTAAAATTAATGTACACGATAAATTATTAAACGACGGATTTGGAGACCATTTGGACACTAGGCGAGAAACTTGGCGTACAATTTAATTTTATAAATAATTAGATTTAATTAATTATTTTTTGTTAATTATAATTATGTTATCGTATTGTAATTAAAAACAATCTTGCATAGAATATTTCAGCTCAATTGAGCGCTTTAAAATGTTAGAAAAAAGCTTTTAAAGTTTGAATAAGACAAAGTTACAATGTGAGTTAAAGAAGACCTATTAAAATACAACCAATTTATTCCTTACTCCCTCCCTATTTCCTCTATCCTTTCTCCAACAAAATTAAATCAATTTCGCTTATAAGAGACTACTATTGGTTTTTAGGTAACAAATCATTCTCACGAAAAAATAAAAGTGAGATATAGATATAAAAAGTTAGAACGATTTTCGGCGCTGGACGAAACATCGGAGGATGTTTTTTTCTATCCCGTGCCCTGTGGAGGTGGAGAGGGAAGTGGGTGACCTTGACGGGGCAGCGATGTTTCGAACTCTGGTCCAGTGGTTCAAAAGGAAAGTTGAACGGGGCTTTTTGCTGTGCTCTCACCAACCAGGCTGAAAAAACGTCTCATCTAGCTGGTTAAATAAGGCGTTTTAACTTCTAACGTTGTTGTAGAAGTGAGTCGCCGCACGATCATCTCTCCTTTATAAATCGTTTGAAACATATATATGTAGCAATAAATACACGAGTTCTAGGTATTTGAATAAAATTTATTCAGCATTATATTTGATCCTTATGAACATAGTGTTGATATTTACGGATATTAATGTCGATATATTTGGTTTCGGGAAACTGCAGATTGAAATAACCTACAATATGCAATAAACAAGATTCGGCCATTAAATAACGTGACTGACGCTGTAGAACATTATATTTAGAAGTCACATATATTTACTTATTATCACCTTTAATATACATCCCTCCTTCATCCTCACAACACTCCATGCGAATCTTCCATTGCTCGAAACAGTCCTGGAAGTCTTCTTCTGTCAGTTCCTTCCGGACGCTTGCAGCTGGTGTTTGGCGAATGCACATTATTTTTTGTAACATCGTCAGTCTCGTTATTTAATAGCCTCATTTCGTTTTGAGTTCTACAATAATGGGCAATCGTAAGATCTAGAAATGCTGAGAGAAATATATAATTCTGGATGGTGACTATGTAGTAAAGACTTAAGAATAATAAATCGAAATTAAAATTCTATTTCGATATTTCAAGCAAAACTTAAAACCTTATGATACCCTGGGATAGTAATTAAAATTACGAGAGGCTGCGGTCTCCAATAGCTCTCTTTTGCTTCTAAAGCGACGTTAATAAACTAACCAACCTCCATACTGCGAAAATCTTCAATCAACAGTTTCCTGAAACCAAGCATTGATAGCAGTAGTTTTATAGCATTATGCACACATAAGGATTCTTTTACATGCAGAATTAATTTTATCCAAATACATCGCTCATTTCTTAACAATAATTAAGAATTTACGATACCCTCTTGATGAAATTTTAAAAACAGATTCCATGATGGACTCACTTGGTATCTGAGAAATATTTAGAAAATTAGAAATTTCTGAGAAATACTTAGAAAATAATTTTACGGATTCTTACCGTTATCTTTTTACTTTATATTATAATCAGTGGCTGCAGTAGCCCAAGGGTCAGCATTGCTTTCGACGGGTCGTAAGTTCGAGTCCTGATGCCCCTAAAGACATTACGTGTAGGAGGAGTGATGCACTTTATATCTGATCTAACATAGATTCCAAGTTCTCCCTCGGTTTGGTGTGGACGTTTGGAGAGGAAGGTGCCAGTATGTTATTTTGCATTTCTAAATCGTTTTGATGAGTTTTGTTTCCCAAAAGAATCTTAGCAACAGCATTTTATTTGAGTAAAGAATATTAATGGTAACAGTTTTATAATGATCGTGATATTATGAAACATTAAAATATTACAAAATTAAAAAGTTGATGAAAATTTAATTTTAGACTAGCATCAATTACAACAAAACTGTAAACGCAGTTTGATTGATTGAGCGTTTATCAACCCTGCTCTTAGAAGTATCACGAGGGCTATTAGCGACGTTCCTTGTAATTTTGAACATCGGTCAAGCGTGACGAGACTACATCTGAGCTGTTACAATGCTCTCTAAACTTCCACATCACAACAATGGATGAATTTGGAGCCTCGACATATGTAACCAATTGACCGTTAGTAGAATCAAAAATTTTCGCTCTCTTAAGTTGGATGGTCGAGAGTGCACTTAGGTCTTGCGTCCTTTAATCTCCAGTCGATAAACTGTTGAATGAATTCCTTCGGCCTGTTACTTGCCCATGATTTTAGAAAAGTAACTTACAGATTTTAAAATTACTTTGCTTCTTTAAAAGAAATAAATTTAAAAACTTTAAAATAAAGAATTATTTGAAAAAATTATTAGAAAAATAACAGAGAAGAGCTATTAGAAGAAAATGGTTTTCGTGCCAGGAGAGTAAATTAACTGACTAGCCAATCAGGGAGCAGCTTCTCGCGCTGGTGAAAAACCAGAGAGGAAATTTTTTTAGCTAACTCGAGAGCTAACTATCCCATTAATCGAGCGCTTTGTCCATAAGAGAACATCGTTTAATGTATTCGAGCTAGGAAAATGTAAAAATTTTCAATAAAAGTTAGTGGTAATAAAAATGGGAAATTTAAATATTAAGATGAATGAAATTTAGAGAAACACATTTCTCGATCTATTAATACAACTATCTAATGCTTATTCGTCTATTCTTTGGTGAGCTCTGTTCTCGATGGTTTCAAGAGATGCGAAAAATTTTCTTGAGATGTGAGCAATAAAGTCTTTAATGGTAGAAATTTTAATGAAGTTCCGAATGTCTTCGTTTCTCATAAGCCAACGAGCATTTAATATCTGACGGAACATTATATTTTGTGCTCTTTTCCAAAGAATTGACATGCGTCTTTGCTGCATGCCCCCACACTGGGCTAGCGTAAGGACTGGTCTGAGAATTAAAGTGTAGATAAACATTTTATTCTTGGTGCTCAGTTTTGAGTTCCAAGAGATTAGGGAGAGGAGTAACTTTACGCGCGTTTTCTCGGAATTTCTGTTTAATTAGTGTGTTATGTTGTTTGAAAGTGAGAGCTTTATCCAACGCCACACCCAAATATTTGGCGTGCTGAGACCAAAGGATTTTAACGTTTTGAATGAAAATCTCTGTGTTGTTCTTTTTATTTTTAGGAGAAAAGAAGACGGCCTCTGTTTTATTTGCATTCAGGGCAATTTTCCAGAGAAAAAAACAATCTTCCAGTCTCGCAAGATGCCTGTTGATGGTATGATCTATGATCTTGGGATTTTCGTGTTGAGCCAATATCGCTGTGTCTTCGCGTACATGCAGATGGGGATGTTTCCAGTTCTGAGGATGTCAATGACGAAAATATTAAATAAAATTGGCCCATTTTGACTACCTTGTGGTACAGAAGCTGTGATATTTCAGTTTTGAGAAAAAGTGTTATGCACTCTGACAGAGAATGATCTATTTTGAAGATAAGAATGCATTAATTTAATTAAGTGAGGGGGATGTTTCAATTTTAATCAATTTAAAAACTAAGCCCTCATACCAAACTCTGTCAAAGAATTTCTGGATATCAAGAAAAACTGCACCAGTCGATTTCCCCTTATAAAATCTGGACGGCGAGTTCGACGACACGGAGAAGCTGATGGTTAGTGGAGAGATTTCCTCTAAAACCGGACTGTTGGGGTATCAGAATATCATTATTTTTAAGGGAGTCATTTAATCTATTTAAAATTATTCTTTCAGCTAATTTGTTGAGTATTGGTAATAAGGAAATAGGACGATAGATGTCAGGCAGGGTAGGATCTTTTCCTGATTTAATAATGGGAACGACTGCTGCGATTTTCCATGGTTGAGGAAAATGTCCAATTTTCAGAATATTTCTAATAATAGTGGTGATTATAAAAATGACTTTATCCGGAAATTTTTTTTACCATTTTATTAGTAACGCCATCCCGTTCCTGGAGCTTTCTTAATTTTAATTTTTTTGAATATATTTCATTATTTCAGATGATTTAGATGGGGATAATAGGTTGGGATGAAATAAAATTGTTTTCGTTAGCTAAAAAATTTTGAGCATTGTGATTGATTTTATTGTCAAATTCAGGGTTTACGCTCTCTTATAACAAACACTGCAACAACCAAACGGTCACTGAAAGTGGCAGTCGTTTTCTCCCGAGTTGCTTTTGAAAATGTCATTCTCTTCTGATGGTGTTACAGACAGCTCTCTCACTTTTAAAAGCTGGTATTTAAAGAATTATTTGCGGTATATTCATGTAATACTTACAACAATTGTAACTGACTCTTTTAAGCAATTCAGTAAATGATAAATATTATGAATATTAGTTTTTAAAATATTAAAATATCGAATAAATACTTGCAATTTAAAATTTTATGAAACCTTTAATTGTTATATTTACCTAAAATTGTTTTTTTATGTGACATACTTTGAAACATGGAATTATTTGTCATACACCCACCCACTCACATTTATATATATATATATATATATATACATATATATACAAATATATATATATATATATATATATATATATAAATAACAGGTCAATTGAAAAGTCCCCGGGCTGACACATAGATGGCCCTACTAGAATTAAATCCATATGTTCTTTAGTTAGCCCTAACCCTCAAAAGATGCGTGTATAAGTTTGACAGCTGTCGGATCATTAGTTTGTGAATTATAGCATTTTGAATGAAGCAACTTTTGTTATTGTGAAAAAAATGGATAAAAAGCAATTTCGCTTGTTGATAAAATATTGCTTTTTGAAGGGAAAAAATACAGTTGAAGCAATAACTAGATTTGATGCCGAGTTTCCGGACACTGCCCCAGGAAAATAAACCATCAAGGATTGGTATGCTAAGTTTAGACGTGGTGAAATGAGCACTGAAGACGGTGAACGTAGTGGACGCCTAAAAAAGGTTGTTACCGACGAAAACATTAAAAAAACACCACAAAATGATTTTTAATGATCGTCAATTGAAATTGAATGAAATAGCAGACACTCTAAAGATATCAACTAAACGTGTACATCATATCATTCACGAATATTTGGGTAGGAGAAAGCTCTGTGCAAAGTGGGTGTCACGCGAGCTCACTTTTGACCAAAAACAACGACGAGTTGATGATTCAGAGCAGTGTTTGAAGATGATCAAGCCTAATAAACCCGAGTTTTGACAATGGATGAAACATGGCTCCATCATTTCACTCCGAAGTCCAATCGACAGTCATCCGAGTGGACTGCACACGATGAACCCGTTCCAAAGCGTGGGAAAAAGCAACATTCGACTGGCAAGGTTATGGCGTCTGTATTTTGGGATACGCATGGAATAATTTTCATAGACTACCTTGAAAAAGGAATGACTATCAACAGCGACTATTTCAAAGTGTTATTAGACCGTTTGAAGGACGAAATCGCCAAAAAACGGCCACATTTGAAGAAAAAGAAAGTGCTGCTTCACCAAGACAATGCACCGTGTCACAAGTCTTTGAAAACGATGGCAAAAATCCATGAATTTGGTTTCGAATTGCTTCCTCATCCACCTTGTTCTCCAGATCTGGCCCCCAGTGAATATTTCCTGTTCTCAGATCTCAAAAGAATGCTCGCTGGGAAGAAATTTTCGTCGAATGAAGAGGTGATCGCCGAAACTGAGGCCTATTTTGAAGCAAAGGACAAATCATACTACAAAAATGGTATTGAAAAGTTGGAGGGCCGCTATAATCAGTGTACCTTCCATGAAGGAAATTATGTTGAATAAAAAAAACTAATTTTGCGAAAAAAATTTGTTTTACTATGGTAGGCCGGGGACTTTTCAATTGACCTTTTATATAAACTCCTGCTGAATTTCTCTAGAGAATTAACTAGATAACAACAACTAGGTCGGTAACATTTTCCCTCATTATGCAAAAAATTTCATGGAACTGATAGTAACATTTGTATGATATCAAATTAATTAAATTTTGTTTTTAGATATGCTTTATAACTTAATACAACGCGGGATAATATAAGCAGATGAACTCAACTGGTCAGTGAAAAGTTTCGCTTTGCGAGTAAAGTTCGGCTGCAACCATTTGGGTCGAAATACTTCAGACGAGCTGAGCTCGTCTGCATGGATTATGGTGCTAGGCTCGTTCATAACCATCAAAGGGGGATAGCGCATCCATCCAATGGGGGATAGCGCACTACACAGCGGGTCTTTAATGGAATAAGGATTCAAATCCATGATTGATAGAAACACTGCCCCCGCGTGTTTGCAATCATGATCTCTTAACTTTTGTGGCTTGTAAACGTAAAGTCTATAAAATACAAAGAGGCTCAGAACAAAACATGGATCGAATACTACAGTGATTATCAAAACAAGGAAAATGCTTCCTAGAAAAAAAAAGTGAATGTATATTTAGTATGCAGAAAAATTGCCAGCATACTGTCATGATTCCGCTGTAACCAGAAACCCAGAATTGTAACGACGACGGTATTCAGTGTCATTTTCTTAGTTTTAACGAACTCTTGATGATCGCATTACGAAGATATGATGTAATTCAGTTTGCAAGAGATAGCTGGATTCATTAGTTAATCACACACATGTGTATTGTGACGGTGGACGTTAAAACAGTCTCCATAGCAGGCTTACCAGTACTAATCCTGAACTGCAGTAAAAGGAGCATATTTGACAGAGATCCTGGCGCATATACTTTTCTCTTCCAACCGTCTATACATGGCACGGCTTAAAATTCTTAGATATTAATGGCTGTCAAGAAAGTTCTGCTTCTGTACTCTGCCCATTTATTTTGGCAGTTGCAGCAAAATATCAGTCATCTTGTGTTGAAGTAAAGATATGATATTGTGCTTGATTCTCAGTTTCTGGGATACTTCCATCTACATGCAATCGTATTTTAACTGACCAATCATTCTGTCTCGTAAAAAGCTTGTTATAGTGGCTATCATCAGGTTAAAACAAGTATGGTATTCCAAATAAGATGCGAGATCCTACTTCATCAGAAATGTTTCCTCTCGTAGAATTAGGTTTACCATAAAAATATCTCGGTTTAAGAAGTGAAAGGAACTAAATCATACTTCGTACATTTAATAATATTTATTACACATTTTTAATTTATGTCTTTACCAGGATTGGCTTATAAATATTCCAGATAGGTGCCTCCTGATATTAGTGAGAAAAATTTGCTTAATCCGAGTCGTCATGCGCACATCTTTCCTTGCTTGGAACAAAACCTGGATGATAATTGATAAAAAGTTAATTACCTATGAAAACATTGAATGAAAAAGAGAATATTGTGAGTTAAGTCAGCCTCCTCCCTCCTCCTTTAAACCAAGATTGAGGCTGAATAGCAGATTGCTGCTTGTAGGATGAGACGTCCAAGGACCAATACGTTACGAGCTTTTGAAACCTAACGAAAAGCTGAATTCGAAAAGATACCGTCAGCGATTGGAGGATTTAAACAAAGCTCTCGAAGAAAAGAGGCCAGAGATGCTCAATAGAAGGAGCATCGTACTGCATCTTGATAATGCTAGACCATACGCTGCTTTGACGACTCGTCAGAAAATCGCTGAGCTAGGCTGGGAAATTCTGTCGCATCTACCATACTTCTCTGACTTCGAACTCTTCCTTTATCCGCTAAATTTTGAAAGAAAAGAATTCAGAATGGAAATAGATGTGAACCATGCGCTACCTTAGTTTTTCGCCTCTAAAGACAAGGCATTTCTCAAAAATGATATTTACAAATTACTATCACCCTGGCTTGAAGTCGTTTGTAAGGACGTAAATTCCATTGTACAAGAAATGATTTTAAATGTATGAAAAATGAATTATTTTCTTTCACTTCACAAACACACAGAACTTTCCAGTATACTTAATATGTTAATACACTGTAATTAAAGATATTTAAAAAATCAACACAATTAAGGGAAACAGGTACGAGATGTGTCAATAAATTTAATGTAAAATGAGCCTCGTGTACACATAGGTTGCCGAACATTAGACAATTGAATCCATTTTATGCAAAATATAAAAATTTGGTTTAGTGTTCTCTTTCAGAGTCAAACAGTTGTTATAAAAGTTTGGAAATTCGTACATTCTTTGAAAGTAATAATAAATAAGAGTTTACTTATTACACTTGAATCTTTCTATTCATTTTCCATTTAATTCAGTCTTTTACTTCTATAGAAGAAAAACAAAACGTAATGTTTAATATATATTCATGCGCATTTTAGTCTTCATCGTCTGATACAAAAATTGGGTTGATTTTTAATCAAATTCTTTGTAAATTTCATTCTTTAAAATTGTGGAGGAAAACTTCTTAACTAATGCCTTTATTAATATATATGAAAATATTTGCACAAAACAAGTTTCATTTGTCTGCTTTATTTACAGGACTTGACGAAAAAATTTAAATAAAATTACACTTCGTAAAAATAAAGAAGCTTAACTTATATCATGCATCACCATCTATTTTTTTCAAGAAAAGTGAAACTTTCATTCAAATTCCTCTGATTACCTTATTTTCGTATACCGAATAAAAAATTTATTCGAATTCCAGGAAAAAACAATTTGCAAAAGAACCCAAAACAACAGAAAACAAAATCCTTTTTTCTCTATTTAAATACAGTATCTGAAGAAATGAAGGCCATTTGTTTCTATTCTTGTATTTGTTAAATCTCTTATTTAACCCCAAAACATATTCACTTACTTGAAATTCAAGTAGAAGTGTAAAAATTTCTTTCTTAGAAAAATTGTACATTGCTTATCTATACACGTATGTACATTTTTATTTTTCCAACTCCCGTTATTTGAAACTCTCGAGTTAATTTTTTCTTCATTCTACTTTTCCTTTATCATTGAGTTTATTCTTTTGATTTTTTGAAAAAAATAAAACAAGTGTAATGTAAATCTGGAATCAGTTAATTATCCTTCTCGTCGTTGTTACAGGAAACCAATTCTTTGGAGATAATGAGGACGTAAGGAAAAATTAAATGTGAGCAAGTCAAAGAGGCAAATTGAAAATCACATCTCAAACTCACTGCATTTTAATGCCTTTGAGGAGAATCCTGCAAAAACTCAATTTAAAAGTGAAAAAAATGTTTTTGAGTCTGAGAGCCGTTGGGAATCGTATTGAGCTTCTGTGTTTTGAAATTAACCCTTTCTTACGTTTTCTCGTTATAAATAGCGCAGCGTGTTCTTACATATGGGATTGTATATCTAAGAACATGCATTTGATGTTAAGGAACCACGTAATGAATGAAAATCAGAGGTTTTATTTTCATCATTTTTTCGTTACTTTTTAAAGAGTAAAACTCATTGTTGATTATAAAATTCTATTATCCTTTTGTTTAGTCGTTGGATCCAGAAATATTATTTAGGGGATTGATTAAACTACATCTTAAAATAAAATAATAAATTCTATTACACTGATTTAATTAAAGGTATCAAAATAAAATGGGTGTATTTTGAAAGCGGAAGTAATTTAAAGCGTATGTAATGTGAAAATTTAAGGCTCATACCTCGAAATAAATCTAATGCTATTAAGGATAGTTTATTAGGAAATCGAGCTATTTAATAATATATTCTATTACACTGATTTTATTAAAGATGTTAAAATGAAGGGGGTTAATTGAAAGCGGAAGTAATTTAAAGCATGTAGTGTGAATGTTTCTGAATCGAACATCAAATCAAATATGATGCTATTGATGAAAGTTTGTAATGAAATCTAGATATTTAATAATATACACTATTACACTGATTTCATTAAAGATGTTATGGTAAAGGAATATATTTAAAGGGGGAAGTGATTTAAAACAAATATAGTATTTCATTTGAAGTTGATGTTTAAGCATCAAACGTCAAATGAAATTAGATGTTATTGAAGAAATTTTTTATAATAAAATATACCTATATTTAATAATCCTTTAATTAAATCAGTGTAGTATAAAGCATTAAGGCTTTATACTACACTGATTTATGATAACGAAATCAAGGAATATATTTGAAAGAAGAATTAGTTTCTAAATCATATAGTGTGAAAATTTCAGGATCAAGTATCGATATCAATCTAATGATGTTGGTGTATGATTATAATCAAATCCGACAGTTTGCTTTGGGTGCTTATGGAGAGACTCTTGTTTTATTGATTATTATTATTCATTGTTATTATGTCTCAACATTTTTAAAAGATTCAAATGTAACATTATTTTTTCTTTTTCTCTTATAATTAGAGAGTTTTAAGTAAGAAATATAAATAGAAATGTTTTATTAATGATCCTGAATTAATTAAGAAATATTATTTCTATTAAAATGTCTTAAGAAAGAATTATTAGCCTCAAAAATATCGCAAATATTTCTTATACTAGAAATACAAACATTTGTTACCTGGATATATTATACTTTCAGATGTTTCTTCTCTCGAATATCTTACATGAAATTTCACGAAATCATGATTGGTTGACGTGTCATCGCTGGATTTAGAATCAAAAACCTATCCAAAGATAATTCGTTAATTTTTCATGTGTTCCCTTCTGTAAAGGTTAATTTTCAATGAGCATACAAAAATTCAAGCAGTAACCAATCAAATGATAGATGTCTTGTAGGCTCAAATATTTATCATAATCCAAAGGTTGACGGTTTTGGAGAAGATATTCTACAAAAATATAACTATACCGGCAGTGACTAATCGAAAATGACAAGAAGCGGAAGCATTTATGATTGCCTACCACTCACATTTTTGCCTATAGAGCATTCACAATAGTTTGAGTTGAACGACTTAGGAAATTCTTTTCTAAAAGGACACTTTCTTATATTTTTAGTCAATATATATTTAAAACTTCAAGGTCAATATTAGAAACTAAATATAACACTTGCTAGGTAGTCATACTTGCATAAACTCTGCACAAATTAGTCGAATGAAATTCATACATTCATTCATTGATTTACTCATATATCATGATCCTCGTTATATAAATTACTTTCTTCAGTTATAAATAAGGTCAGATAAATGCATTTATTCATTTACATGTTTTTGT
Source organism: Nephila pilipes (assembly GCA_019974015.1). Lineage (NCBI taxonomy): Eukaryota > Metazoa > Arthropoda > Arachnida > Araneae > Nephilidae > Nephila > Nephila pilipes. The sequence goes on from BMAW01056371.1 coordinate 69,780, forward strand.
ATTATATATCACTGTGATACTAATATGAAGATAACATAACTACAGTAAATTTTGCGATACCATTTTTTAAAATGTACCAATATAAAAATTATTAGTATTGTTCTGATGAATAGTCTACAAATTCATGAATAATTTATAAGTTTTGAAAAATTCTTCATAGCGCTTTTTTCGTTACAGAATACGCTCTTTCTAACGAAAAGAAGAGATAAGTATCAAATGAAGAAAATCATAATTTTTATTTCCCTGTCATTTGATGAATGACTTACATATTGCTATTTCACAAGAGCTTTTACAAATCTAATATTAACCACTTGTATATAATTTTCTCAACAGACATTTAAATTGGTGTGTGCGTTGAGCTAATTTACCACACGTCAGAGTGTTTGACAGGATAATTATCGAAGGATATCAAATCAACGTTGTGAGTGCAGTATCGTGTTCTACTACATAACCTGAGCACAAACTCTAAGGCTTAAGAGTATGTGATTACATAATCGGATCAAGTGGCATACATAGTAAACGTTAAGTACATAACAGCTAATTCAACAATTTTAAAATTTCATTTATAAACTTTCAATAGCAAGTCAATTTTATGAAAAACATTTTTTCTGACTGATGCAACGAAATCAAGGTTTGTAGTGACAATGATACCGTACAAATATATTTGCAGATTACTTATGTCAAACACGTATATATTATCTTAAAAATTCTTTTGGGTTATTTTTTTAAAGAGCAGTTTTATATAAACAATTATATTAAAAATACATGCAAAATAAAAATGCATTTATTTATTTATTACCTTTAGTAAATAAAATCAAGAACTGTTTATATAGACCCTATGTAAAATGGTAGTGACAATGCATATCGAAATTAAAATTGTACCACATAATATATTTTATGTAAGAATCCTGCCCCTAACATGTATATAGTCCTTATCATTCAAATTTTAAAATTCTAAAGTGGTACTTTTTAGTCGAGTTGACAGAACTTATGTAATAAATCTTTGATTGCCTTAGAATTTGAAAGTCCCTACAACTCAGCAAGATTTCTTGCAGTATAATTTATCTTCGTTGAAAAATTGCATATTAAATAAAAAAAACGATAACGTTTATACTCGCAGTAAAAATATTACTAAGAATTTAAAATTCAAGTTGATTTGCAGAGGGAAATCGGAGAGGCGTTTTATTTATTATAATACTAAATGTTCTGCAAATATTCGCAGTTTTCTATTTGATGATATTTCTTTCCACAATTTTATTTTTGCTTTATTTAGTTCCTATTTTTTCTTTTCTTCCCTAATTCTTCAAAGAAGAAGTTTAAGAATATTTCACTCTAGACACTAACGGAATTCTGTTTTAAGCACTTAAATAAGTCTGAAACAATAACCTAATGTAGAATTTCCAGAACTATTAAAATTTATACTTAGTCCAGTCGCGGTCGCATTAGCGATAAAGTCAAATTGTTGATTATTGTTGAAATGCTTAAGGACCGTTGTATATATATATATATATATATATATATAATAACAACTCTTATCATTAATTACTTTGCTTTCGATACTTAATTAAACTGAAATTTGTACTGGATTGCTTATATTCAGTGGTAAAAAGTTTGGTATTTCTTTTTTATCTCACAACTATTTCAAAATAAATGCATTTTTAACAGAATACCTAATGCTTTTAACCAAAGCTTTATCTATATACACTCATCGCCAAAAAACTGTTGCCCCTATAAAAAACGGAAGAGGTACGTAAAAGCAGCCAATGTACTGCTCCGTATGTGTTAGGTGTAAAAAATAATTAAAATGACTTCCACGTCGACGCTAATGATGTCAGCAAACACGTGATTTAACACGCTTCTAAGGATCCTTCAAAAGGTTCTCTTAAAGCATGTAACTTTTATTCTAACTAGTGTGTTTGGGTTTTAATTTATCTCTATGAAGTTTAAAAAGTCTCTGAGAAGAAAACTATATTAATTTGATCTATTGGACGTCTTTGAGAGGTTCCGATCGTCGGACTACATGAAGGCGGATAGTCATTTCATTTGAGTACGTAGTGCAGATGTTACACTTTTACGCTATTGATAGAATTGGGTATTAGGAAGTTATCTCTTACGACAAGTAGGCTCATGGAAACCTGCACGGACTATTAGGGAAGATTGAAGAATTATCCAACAAGGGAGAAGAGCACCAACTTCCACAATTCCGGATATTATACGAATAGTGATTCCCTCTGTATCAATCTGTAAGTGTCAGTACCATTAGCAGACGGCTGCCTGCTTCTGAATTGCCTGAATGGAAACCATTGCTGCTGATACTATACAAACGTCACAGGAGACTTCAATGGTGACAGGAAAATGCAGGATGGATCCATTCGGAATCTTTCGGGTCATCTTTAGTTATGAGTCGCTTTTGTCTTGGTGAGGATGATAACCACACCTGTTTGTGGAAGCAACATTTTCAGCGCTATCATGAACAATTTATTTTCCCTCGTCCCACTTTCAGAGTGCTGGATGTAATAGTATGAGATACGATTTTGTACGATGATCGATTGCCTTTGATCTTCATTAGAGTCATTCTGACATTTTTAAGGCACGTTTCGAAGTCCTACAATCGGCAGCCATTCCATTTGTGAACTCCAATCTCAGTCCTATGACAAGAAAAAACACTCATCTTTATCACCAGACCTATCACCCATTAGAAAACTTATGGTAAACGATGGAGCATTCTGTTAAGACTCACAATTACCACAAAATTTACAAGGTTTACGTTAAGAGCATCTACGACTTCATGTCACGATGTATGGCAGTATGCATCAGAAATATTGGCTGAACTACATCCTATTGAGAGTCGTAATGATTTTGTATATTTACCAATAAAATTTTTATCATATACCCAAGCTCTGGTTATTATCCTTACTTTCAAATCTCATTTCAATCTGCACATCCCTTCCAGGTGCAATTTGTTTTTTGACGATGAATGTATGTATATAAAAAAGTTATTATGTAGGGCAAAAATTACAAGAATTTGTTTTTGTGAGATATATAAATTGGACTAAAACAGGAAATGTAATGATGTTGAAGACATATTGCGAGACACCATGTATTATTCAGCTGAATAAAGTGTAAAGTGATAAAAGGCTTATACGAACAATCAAAGTAATTGCTGGTATTTTTTTATGATGATTCGTTCTTTATCCCAAGCGATTACCGTAATTAACTTCTACTAGTTACATTGTTAACTTCAAACTTTCTTTTTCAAAACAAAATATAGATGCTTAATTGGATTGACGTCTGGGGGATATGGATGCCAGAATCGTGATAGGAATTTTTTCTCGTGTACGGGAAATCATAAACAAAAAACTTTTGGGTAGTATAACATTCCCAATACCGTACTCAAAAGAGATATTTGTTCTAAAAAATTCCATGATAAAGAATTATTTTACCAAATAACATTAATTGCGCAGAAAAAAAGCTACATTTTTTGTGTTTACTTATTAAGTCAGAGATTTAAGAAAAGATTAATATTGAAATTTGATTTTTAAAATTAATTTTGTCTTGTATATGCGACTCTAAATACTTCACACGTAAAGCAATAAATACACATTTAATCACGATTTCTTGTAAGCAATTCCTTTAATGAAAATAGATTTTTTTCTTGTTTACTTAATGTGTTTGTAATGATTTATAAAATTTGGCTTAACATATAAATTAACTGGAAAATTTGGAGTTAGTGCATTATTTTTAACACTTTCGTTTCGGATGAGAAAACTCAAACTATAAGATTTTTTTGAGTAAATGACCTTTAAATTAACACTTATGAATAATGTGTTTTACGTTTATGAGGAAAACAAACTTCAGTTCATATAGTCAAAGATTTATTTGATTTTTCTTTTACTTTCCAGCCTAAAAAATGAAATTTAGAAGAGAAATACTTTAAAAAGATTTTTTTTCCGAGTGCTGTTAAATTCATTGCATAGCGTAGTGCATTAATTCTTGATTTTTAAATTGCTTTTTATGCCTTTCATTACTTCTTGTTTTACAAATACTTAAATTACTTTTAAGTAAATACATTTCAGTTCCATGTTTTAAGAGTTTTTATGTATTAAAACGGTTTGCTTTCTAACAATCTCATGATGAAAATAAATAGAAAGGGTGTCGAATTTGATTTAAAATAAAGGTAGAAAAATATTAATAAATGATTATGAGATTCTCTCCCCCCTTTGAGACATTAATGTAAGAAGTAACTAAAAGGAGAATAAAAATATCGAATTACATGCCCGCATTTTAAGATATACGAATTTGAATTGAGTTTCCAAGGTGCACAATTAAATTGAAAACCAATTTCGAACGAAATACTTGGTATTATTTTACCTGTGTTGAGGATAAAGGGAAATAAAGATTCGAGCACATTGTATTTACTCAATTATTTCTTTTTGTATCTGATGTTAATTAAGCTATTTAATTCGCTTTCCTGAAAACTCTAAACTGTGTTTTTAAAATAATGTTTGATACGTATGTTCAAGCTGCTCTGCAATGCAGCCTATCGGATAAACAAAAAAATTTGCATCAAAATTTTAAATAATGTACTTTTCCGACATTTCTTGAAATGTGGATAATTTTAGAAAAATATTTATTTCCGAAGTCCGTAATTGCATTGTGGTCTACCGGATATTTTCTGACTAATTTTGACTCATTGTTGGTACTGAATTCATTTTTTCATTCCTTTGTTCGATTCAGCAAAATGATAAATTATACAGAAATTCAATATTATACCAAAATCTCAATTTTAAAATAATGCTCTCTTATTTAATATTATTGTAATAATTGCTGTTACAAATGGAACATTTAAAAGCTTCGAAAACACTCTATTGCGGACGTCATGACCCGTGTCTTTTAAAGCATTGAATAAATTGCTCCAATGGTTATCAGTGTGGTTGCAAACGATGTTCGATTACTTGAATATATATATATATATATAAAGTAATGTGACCAAATTTCGATTCCAACAAAGTTGCTCAATTCTATATATATATATATAAAGAAAATAGTACTTTCTTAATTTCAGAATGTTCTGGTATGTGCAATTCCGTTATTTGGGTGGCTTCCTTCTCCTTTTTCTTTGAAGAATGGTCAGTAATATCCAATAAATGTTGTTTATTCACGTTTCAGATATTTAACACTTGACAAGGAGCTGTGTTCAATTAACAGAAGTTAAAACAGTACATTCTGCAATGCGAGCACACAACAAAACGATCACAAAGCGTTGTGTTACAAAAAGTTGGTTGTGGTAGGATCTGAGGTTAGGCGTTATAAATGGAAAGTTTGTCCAAAAAAAAGAGAAAGAAAGTTAAAAAGAAGAAATGAAGGCAATAACAAGGGTTCATAACTATTTCCCCCTTCAGCAAAACTGAACTTCTGTCGGTGCCTTTCCAGTGTCTCGCTCTATGAAGCAATTTCAAAATTATTTTCACTTCAAATATTCTTCAGTTTAATACGCGGAACCGGTTCTGGGTTGGAAATTATTTCTATAAGTATTATCTTAAAATTAGCAAAAAAAAAAAAAAAGAGCAAAGGCATAATTTCAGTAAATGTAAATGTATGTCTAGAAAATTTAAAACATAATATTTTCAAATACGAAATATTTACAAACGGTTTATAAGCAAGAGCAATATTGTTATTGTTTTTAAACATCAAAAATATTTTTATTCCGAGACTGTAAGGAATTTACATTTCTTTTAGTTACTGTGCAGCACTGTGCCTTAAGAATATATACAAATATTGCGTCACAACTATGTTGTTCATAGGCATACGCAATACAATACTGTGAAGCTCATAAAGTAATTTTCAATCAAATTCCAAAATTATATAACAAAGCATGTTTTCCTTCTGTTCTTTCTTTGTTCTAGTTCATTTTAATTTCTCAATCAAACATTTTATCATTTATGATAAGACAAGCATTGTTTGTATTGATGAACCTTGCCATGTTTGTTAATCAACTCAAACACTTGAGATTTAATTTTCTTTACTTTTTTATTATTTATTTATCTTAAATTTACAAATATTTCACCTTTACTGTTTGAAGTGGATAATTTTACCATTCTGATTTCTGAAAATATTGGAACAGTTGATAATAATTAATAATTTATGTACTATTTATTTTTACTTATGTTTTCATTATATATATATATAACACATCGATCAATAACTCCCGAGACTAACCCAGAGATGGCGCTCGTAGTAAACCAGTAACCAGATCTTTCTAGAGTACTAACCTTTGCTTGAAACGTGTCAAAATTTTAAGTCGATCGGACCAGGAAAAAGGTTTTTTGAAGTGAAGTGAAAAAGGTTTTTTCCAAGTGGGTGCCGCGATTGCTTTCGATGGAACAAAAACAGCAACGAGTCGATGATTCAGAAAGCTGTTTATCGCTATTTACTCGCAACAAAAAAGATTTCTGCTAAAAAAAAAAAAAAAAAAAAAAAATTGGGGGGGGGGGGGGGAAAGATTTGAAAAGCGTTGAACGATTGTGAACTTAAAAGGTGATTAACAAAAGGTGTTATGATGATGAATAAAAAAAAAATTTTGCTAAAAAAATGTTGTTTTCAATTTTAGACTCGGGAGTTATTGATCGATGTGTTATATATATATATATATATATATATATATATATATATATATATATATTTATCTGTGTGTGTGTGTATGTATGTGTGTGTATAAATTCCGAACGGCTGCAGCTATAGTTATTAAAGTGGGTATGCACTGTGACAAAAAAATCTTAGAAAGTGATGAAATAACCAGTTATCAAAGAAAACCTTTACTTTCGATGATCAAACTTCTTTCCGTCAACTTCAATTCACTTCTGAACCTCTGGACTGCACGTTACACACGTTTTAGTGTACAAGGTGACACATTGGCACAAGTACCTAAAACGTGTCGTCGAAGGTTTTGCAATGTTGGTGAAGGGTTCGCATATACCTATGGTTTGAGATATCCTCACAGAGAAAAGTCAATTGGAATCAGGTTACGTGAACATGGAGGCCACCCCTGCGAACCTATATTCTAACTTATTTTCCCCTTCGTCTGCACCATGTACTAATTCACTTGTGATGTATTGTGCGAATGTGCTGGCATGTTTGAACCATACATTCCTGAGTTAAGGCAATGACAAGTTTTCATTAAATTGAGTATTACATCCTGATGAAGATCTAAATATCGTGTGCCTGTTAACTTGCCCTGTGAAAATACTAAACTGATCAACTAGTTATTGCAAATTTCACACCAAAAATTAATAAAAACCTCAATTGATTTGAAACGTCTGAATAACATGTAAGAATTTTCATACCCCTGTAAAGGATATTCTGTCAATACTATATTTCATTCCGAGAAAAGCATGTCTCATCCGTCCTCACTGTAGCTGCTAAGAATGTTTTCCGGACCTTATCTGGTTCATGACAAAATTGCACAATGCGTAACATCTATTTGGTTGGTATGGAAGAGCACATCATTTGCTTAAGATTTCCCAAACAGGGAGAACACAGAATTCACTTAGCTCTCTTGTGCTGCTTTTCGGATATGTGAGGGAGAATGATAATACATCTTGCTGTAGTACTTGTCTTCTTATCCTAGCTGTTCAGCTGAGGTTGAGGTCAGTTAGTCACACAGCCTGTCTCCCTTAAAAGTTTCACAATTTCTAAGATAGTTTTCTGAGTAGAATGTACGCCTTCTGGGAAATGTTGCGATACATTCTCAAAGCATTTTTTGCCTTGAATTCCCATTCACAATTAAATAGAACCATCTCAAAAAATTCATGTTTGAAAAATCTCTCAATGACCACGAGCTTCAACATCCAAACTAAAGAAGATACATCTACCTTTTATAGCTGACTCAGGTGGACACGAGTGACAAATTTCATGCATATTTTCATAATGCGCAGATTTCGCACTGCAAGCACAAGTTACATTAAGCTGATGCACTTTGAAATAAGATTTTGCCAATCTGCGTATTGTCTACTCTTTTTGTAAAAATAGTCAGTACTAGGATGCAACCCATGGAGTTTAAACACAGTACTTTCGATTAGGAATTTCATGCGGTACCACGGTGCAGCAATGCAGGGCTCAATTTTTGTTCCAAAGATAATCTTTTCACCCTTTCGCTGAAGTTTCGTGACGTAACAGTTTTGGAAACAAAGAAAAACATCTGTTTTTAGCTCTAATATCCTCAAGAGGTCTTTTCATATTTCATACCAAATTGACGATGCTTTACAATTTTCTGATTCACTTCTCCTCCCATCTCGTTCCCTTTTTGAAATAGTAATGCTAACTCCTCAGTTTTCCCCCAAGTGTTCCTATAAATAGTCTCTCTCTCAATTTATATATATATATATATATATATATCCTCTTCCATAAAACCAAGTAGTAAGAATAAGACTGTTACGAAACTTGCCATGAAGGTACGTGTCAGGCAGATATGAAAATGATCAGAAATGCAATGTGACTGCGCATTGCGTAATGCTACCAGAGGGCATATAACTTCATTCACCTTGAGTCATAAAATAGTGAATCAGACCTTGTGTGCCTGTACTTAATCTGTTTCATAGGGACGCTTTTTAGCTAGAGATACCATTAGGCCGCCATCGGAGACAATATAGACAACTGTCAGAGTTGGAGAGGGGAAGAATCACATGAATGATGGAAACCGGGTGGTCAGCTACCGAGTAGCTCGCTATTTAGGCAGTTCTGTTTGTACACTGAGGAGGATTTGGGACACCAGTAGTCAAGAGAGAGATCTGTTACACGGCGACTAGGCTCTGGACGCCCTCTACAGACCAATAGTTGAGAAGACTCTCACATCATGCGATACGCACGCATAGCGCCAACTGTCGCATTGTCCACCATTCATAAACAGATAGAATCTTCACTACAAGCCTCTGTGTCAGTCCATACCAACACGATGTGCCTGGCTGAAGGACAGTTGCTGAAGGACAGAAGGCACCAATTTCGTGTATTGCCATTGTCATCAACTCACCGTCATCTCTGTTTGGAGTGTTGTCTCTCCCGAAGGGATTAGACTGCAGCCTAATGGAATAAGGTCCTCTTTAGCGATGAATCCAGATTCAATTTGGGCAGTGATGACAAACGTCCAAGTGTGTGGAGGCCTCCAGATGAATGTCTCAATCCTGCCTTCGATGTAGAGCGGCATACCGCTCCCACAACTGGTGTGATGGCATAGGAAAGGGCATCGCGTATGACACACTGTCAGGCCTAATATTGTTCCACGATACCATGAGAGCCAGTGGTAAGTTTGTAACATTCTTCAGCCACATATGTTGCCACTCAAAGCAGGGCTCCCAGGAGCCATTTTTCAACAGGATCTTGCTCGCCCACACATAGCATGGGTTTCACAAATGGCTTTGCTACATTTCTCCCTTTATCTGGCATGCTCAATGCGCATATTTGAAACCGATCGAGTATATCTGGGATAATTTAGGATGGTAAATTGGACAGTCTACGAGTTTGGTCGAAATAAAAGCACGTTTGCAGCAACTGTGGAACGAGATGTCGCAGGACATCATACTGGACTTGTATGCCTCAATCCCCGACCGTATCACATCATGAATTAATGCTAGAGGTGTAGTAACAGGATACTAAAATCTCAATTCATTTGTAAAATTTCCTACAGTAAAGGATTATTTTGCTCTGATTTTATAATCACTTACTTACATCAACGTTGTACTTAAGAATGCAAAATTTCGTTTTATTCTGACAACTCTTTCTTGGAGTGCAAATTTGTATGGCAATGAGTATATATATATATATATATAATAAACTTTTTCAGCTCATGTCCCCCTTTTTGAAAAGTCATTTTCTTACAGTGGCTTACCCTTTGCATTAGTATGACTTAACAATAGCAATCATACGCAAGAGATAAAAACATTAGATTCACTCCAAAATGGGTAACTTTTTTGTAAACAGCTGTGCTAAATAGTTTGTAAATAATTGTTAATTTTGATGATTTTGTTTGGTCTTTTGAATATAATTAAGTTCCAACTATGAAAATAGAAAGTAAGATTTTTGTGAAGCGAAAATGTATTATGGACAAAAATATTTTGAATATTGGAATGGCATCGACGATTTGTTTGTGTGTGAAAAGTGATTTTAAAACAACCAGCGTTGAGCGTTTTTTTTTTTTTTTTTTTTTTTTTTTTTTAAATCAAATGATATATATTTCTGTGAAAATTTTATACAGGCCAGACTTTTAACGCATGTTTTGGCAACGTCCTCCAACTGGAGCAATATAGGATCTCTAAAGCTTCGAACGCGAGGGGCAAACAATTTACTCTTTTTGAGCCTTATTAGAAGATAACTTGTTGTTTAGGAGATCACATAAAATACCTTAAAATTAGGACAAGTAATGAACAAAAATGAAAAAACAGAATATACATGGTGTAGCCAAAAAGCTTTATGACTGATAGATAAGAAAAGGTTTACGGGGCACCAACAGCATATACGACGAGTTGAAATATTAAATCCAAAATCCTCTGAATATTTTTAAGCAAGTTGCATTAGTTTGTACTGTTTCTTTGTCAAAATGCAGCTACTTAAGTGTCTTTTTTCAGTTGTAATTAAGACCTACATGGTAAAGAGGGTTACTATCATGTTTTATATTAAAAGTGACAAATTTGCTGGAGTAACTTATCAAATGATGCAGAACGCTTACAGTGATTATTGCTTGTCACGATTGAATGTGCTTTTGTGACTTGGGAAATTTTGAGATAGTAGGGAGTGACTTAAGTATGACGAGGCTCTCTCAATATTGTCAAGGGTGAAAATACTTCTCTTTTTAAGATCTCAAATGTAAAAATGTTTGGTAGTTTGTTTTTAATGGAAATGAATTGATTCACTTGGAATCTGTTTCTGGAGGACAAACATTTAATGCAGCCTTCTGCAAAGGTGTAATGGATGGGTTGTTGAAACACTCATGTGTGTGCGTCTGGTCTGGAATGAAAACAAAAATTCTTTCCTGCTCCACCATTCCACAATGGAGCTGGTAATCGCTGGGGTATTTTTTTATCTCCTAAACTGTAACTGTGTTATACCATCACCCATATTCTCCAAAATTGGCACCAGTAGATTAAAATGTTTTATTCGAAACTGAAATTGAAGCTCATTTGCATTATCGAGGCAGAGTTCTAGATAATATTACGAGGGAACTACGAGGCATTCCTGCAAGATCTGGAGAAATTTGAGGATCACGCTAACCGATACATGAGTCATATGTAGAGCAATTGGCGATAAAAATTTATTTACTGTATATTATGCTTTATTTATGAGGAGCTAAGTACTAAATTATCTTAGCCACACTGTGTTAAATTAACATATTTAATATAGCTAAAATTTCATTATTTCAAGACATTTTTTACAATAAATGCAAAAGAAAAGCCACCAACAAGAAATTAGTAATTTATTTAAATTCATTTATGATGTGCTCGTGCTTCAATATTTAGTTTAATGTACGTAGCTGCAGTTATCAGAAAACTCTCAAAAAGTTCATATCAAACATTGATTAATTTTCGGAAAGTTCCGAAGTTGCTAATCTGATATTTTGGTTAGTTTTCAAGAAGTATTCAATGGAATATGGTGTTAGATTTTTTCGTCTTCGAAGATCGCTGCTCTTATAAGTAGATATTTCCGAACAACTGTTGCATAAAAAAATATGACTGTGGGGTGAGGGATGTTTTATTCTAGAAAATATATTTTAAAGTAGATATGAACAAAGACAATTAGTATCATTCTTATATATTCAGATGATCACTATGATATACTGACAGACATGATCGAATTATATTTAAATTAAATGTCGCACTGAATCTATTGGCATTTCATTTGAAAATTAATCAGGTAACATATTTACATTGTCTAAAATGGAGTTGTATATGTATAAGAAATTTGTAATTTTTTTATTGACAGTATTGTTACCCGTTCTCAAATTTCTGTAAAAATTCGAAAGTCAAGTCTACGTATTTCTCCTGTAATAGGACGGTGTTTAGTCAGTTTAAGTTTCTTTAGATGGTGTTTTCGAAATGCATAAAATTGTTCGTCTATACTTATATTGACATAAATTTCATTACATTTCGGCTGTTATAGTAGAAAACACTGTACAGATGAATTGATCATCAGTTCTTGTATTTACATTAATACATTTTATTAACGTTTGATTCTTTAATTAAATAATATTTCTTGATAGATATTACAGTTCGGACACCAATTAGTTACAGATGTCTAACTTGGTATTGTATGTATGCGAAATCTATTTTAATAGCTTCCATCCCCTTATTACTTTTATGTGATTAAAATAATCAATAAAATAATCTTCTGGCTGGTAGTTCTGCTGTATAAGATGATTTTGAAACAAAAAATTGAAAAAATAGAATATTTTTTATTGATTGTAATGAGCTCTTTATTTAAATAATAAACTCATTATTTAACTGGTACTTTTGCCATCTAAAACAATTTTGAACCACAAATTTGAAAAATATTTTTATTTAAGCATTGAGCCCCTCAACCGACTAGTACTTTTGCCATATGAGACAATTTTGAAAACCAAGGAATTGAAAAATTAGCATAGGTGTCTATATTTAATTTAAATACAAGTGAAAATTTTTGAGCTAATCTCAAGTTTCTGGATTAAGATATAATTAGAATACCAATAAATTGCCACTTGTGAGAAACGTAATGTGGTCATCTAGGCTGAAAATGCTTGGAACTCTTATTTCATAGAATACTTTGTACTGAATTCGAGGCCGTGGAAATTTTTTTCAGTGATGGAAACAGAGATCGTAGTCTAGAGTGAAAGAATCACTCTTTCTCTCTTTGAAGATTCTGCATTGGTTGTCTCTGTGGGGAGCACAGCAGCCAATCAAAAACGACCTAAGAACCAAAACAACTTCCACGTTCCCTGATCGCTTTCAGGCTTTAGTAAAAGAACAGTGTTAGGTCAGTATTGGATCTGGAGCGAAATGGCAGGCCTTCAGAAAAGAAGGCAATTTTCCCTATGCGAGAAAATGAATTGAATAGGTATTTTGGTTCTCACAAAACTTTAACGGAATGGTTAGAATTTCCAACTTCAACTTAAACGACAATTTCGAAAAACCCGAAAAATAAATCGTAGAAGGCTTAGTTGTGGTAGAAATAAGTCCCCGAAAGAATCCTCCTTGGCTAGATCATGGTGACCTTTTGTCGAAAATCGCCAACTGAAACAATGACTTTGCATTCTTCTTACTTTTTATTTTTTTTATTTTTACTTTTTCTTTGTAAAAACATGAAAGCATACCTTTTCTACAGAGATCATAACAATTGAAGAGGAGCCTAAAATTCAGTGATTCAAACATTGTGTTTCTTTACAATGTTAAATTGCCAAATTGTAGTCGATTAGTTTAGTTACTCATACATGTTGCTAATAATTAGAGTTCTAAGAGAAAAAGTAATCAACTACAAAAAAAAAAATCGTCTGAAGTTATACAGTTTCAAAACAGAGTGAAAGTTTTTTTATAATATCAAAATATCTTCAATCTAAATTTTTGAAACAAAATTTAAGAGGAAATTCATTATCAATTTCTACCACGCATATTTAAAGAAAATCTTTATTATTTGCTCCTGTATGATGAAACATTATTCTTGTCTGAAATAAATTTATATAAAATACTTAAAGATACAATACTCCAAATTCTATTTACAAGTAGCTTTATCTTAGAATATATTTAAAGTTAGATTTCCCTCACATTTTAATGGAAAAAAGGATTAGAAAACTTAATTAAGTTTCTGCAAAAAATTTTAAAACTCTTATACCTTGATCAATTTTTAAAATTTTGCATCATTATAGTTTAAATTATGTGTTTATTGACACAGAGTAAAAGAGCTCAAAGTTTCAATAATAATTAATTTTCTCTTTTATAAATTCAATTTTTTCGTGAATAAATATTCACGCAATAAACCATCCTGCCCTTCGAAAAAGCACTGAATCATTCGCAAATACTTAATTAATTTGTGTTTGTTTTCAGAACCTTTTGAAAAGTAATTCCAAGTCATTTTTAAAATATATCGATAGAACAGCATTGAAGCGTGTGTTTCACGAATGTTTCAATCACAATTTGAAAGCTTAGATAAATACGATAAAAACAGTCGAGATTATACTTCTGTTAAATTACTTAAGAATAAATATTTTCTTATATAATCAAACTTTCTACTATTGGATGATTGATTGCTTATTGACGTTGCACTTAGAAGCAACACGAGGGCTATTAGTGATAGACCTCATAATTTTCAGCCTCAGTCAAGTGGCAATTACGACACCTGAATCGGCACCTCCCCCTCTAAACTTCCACATTACGCCACAGGGAGGAATTACAGCTTCTACAGATTTAACGCGCATCAGCCCCGCTACTCAGCGAGTCTTCAGTGGAATCAGGACTCGAACCTACTACTCGATGGAAATAACGCTTCCCGCAAGTTCGGGACCACTAATTTAATGCGGCCTAGTACCATTAAAGACAAAAAATGCAATCCCTTGCTTCTTATTGATTCCCGCATTTATAAATAAGTATTAAGAAATATCTTAAGATTCTTAAATTTAGAAAGTTTTAAAACAGTAATTTATGTATTCCATGATCAAATCCAAAATTTTCTGTTTTTTAGAAGAACATTAAACCAGTGTTGTACATCACTATTTACGTGTTGAATGTGATTTTAAAATACTCGCTGAAAACTTTAAATAATATTTGGAAAAAGTGTATGTTTTTGTTTTTATGTTTATTTGAAATTTTGGTGTGTAGAAAATTTTAGAACCTACAACGTAATACTCTGTAGATGCTGACTTGAAACTTTTCATGTTTTATTTAAATACAGAGCAGCTATTGTTCTAATATTTGAAACTTGAAATTAAAATTAAAATTAAACTAATTAAAACTTTTTATGGAAAACATTGAAGTGCATAAAAAGTCGTCAACTACATTTTTGCATTGATTGCTTTTAAAATTAATGAAAAACTGTTTCATTTCATCCAAGAATAATTATATATTATTATTGGTTTCTTCTAAGAGCATTTGTTATTTGTGACAGAAATGTTGATAACCATATATTCATGATCATCTATTTACGAAATAATGTTTTATGAACACGACTAATCTTTTAATTCACATTATTAATGAGCATATTTTTAGTGTATATTTGAAGTTGCATAAAGTTTCTCACTTGCGATAGAGGTTTAATTTTATAATGGGTAACATTAATTTTGATAGTAGAAGCCTTTATATTAGTTGATGATTTGTACAATATAACTGTTTAAATAGTGTTTGTAATCTGAAATAAACAAACACTTTTGTTGCAAATAACTTTATTTACCAGTATCATCTCACATATCCTACAAATCCATATACATTATGTAAAATTATCAAAGCTTCAATACATTAACTTTTTTTTCACATATAATAATCTTATATTCATCCAATAACTTTACTTATAATCTTTCGTTATATAACCCTTCAAACAGCTTTACATTTGATAGTTCAATTGTTAGTATCTATCCAGTTAAAATTTTAAATAAAAAAAGAATTAAAATATTTTTCTTACATTTTCAAGATTCATTTAATAATGAAATCTTGGATAAATTATTTTTTGATATTTCTTTAAATATAAGTGTTTATATAAATATATAACATGTAAAACTATAAGTACACACCATACAATACGTTTTAAACTAAATTATAATGAGCATTTTAACAATTTTTTCAGGTTTGTGGATATGTCTAATTTGGCAATGAAGTTAGTAGAAATAATTTAATGTACAGTTTACCGATAGGATCAAATATAGATATGTAATTGCATTTTCAAAAATGTCTTTATTTGTATCGAACTTATTCGGATCTCTTTATTAGTAGATATTATTTTGATAAACTGAGTTGCATAAATATATGAAGCCAATTAAATTGCTATATATTGCAGATACAATAGTTTATAAAAAAATTAGCAACAACAAAAAACCAGGCATTCAAACTTTTTTCTAGTGAAATAGATGACAAATATTTTACAGGATATGTTAGTTCTCTTAAAACTTTCCCAGATCTGTATTCTTGAAATGAATTGAACCTTTCAGGTTCGAAATAACATACAAAATTTTTAAACCTCGTCTTTCAAAACACATTATCATCTTTTATAGAAATATTTCATATTATACCTTCGAGTTGCTCGTCGCCAAACGCTTAGTGTTAGAATTATTTTACTCCTTTGCAATTACAGACGCGTGGGTTTCAATTTGTTCCGATCATACATAGTTATTATACAACATTTTTGCAATATGATAAATGTGAATGACGACACGGTATAACAATTATCACATAAATATCCACTTTGCATGAAAAAAATAAAAACAAAAATTCATTAAAATACACCAAGAATACATTCAGCGTTGCATCCAATAATAGCAAAAAAATAAAAACTTATATGTTACATTAATTTTCAAACACATATATTTTACACTTTTTAAATCCTACTCAATTTTACAATGCATTAATGTAAAACTAAATGTAATGAGCCTTTTCATACGTAAATAAGTATGTACTTAACTTAAGCAGTACATCACACAAATGACGTACCAAGAAATGAAAAATTTGAATCATATGCTTTCATTATAATATCCATGGATTAAATGAAATAATAATTCATATTCCTTAAATTAAGTTTTATCTTTAATGGATATTTATTTGTTTACTTTACATTGTTATAATGTAATATAACAGCTACTCAGTGTTTCTCAAATTAAGTAACTGTGATAAAAATCATACATTAAAATATTTACTTAGCATGCAGGAAACATATACTTATGTTAAACGTTTACGATATATATTTTGAAGTTGATAGCTGAAGAAAGTGAAATATTGGAGCCATATACTTCTTACAGTTTTCAACACGTATATACCGTACTTTTCAACTTTTAAAGTTTACATAATGTTGACACAGGGTTAAATATTCTTTAACAGTTCTGAGTGAAATTATTAAATATGAGCTTTTTTTTTAAATGAAAGAATAAGGATTATGTAACTTTTTATAGAATATTTTTCGCGCGTTTAGACTTTGTTCCAATTCATAAATAAGAAACATGCAGAGACCTGACTCGATCCTTTGTTTATATATATGTATGTATATATAGGACACCTGGATACCTAAAATAAATTACTTTAATAATTAATATTGATTAAAACAAGTTGTGGGTATCGATTTTTATTCGAACTCAAACCCGAATCACAAATTGACGGGAGCATGAAATGTATATAGGAGATAATACAATGAAAGAATTCTATATACTGCAATAATGTTTTCTTACGTAGAAATACGGAAAATATGATTGAAATCGAACAACACTAAGAAAAAAATAGGGTGGAGATTTGTATTTACGCTAGTATTCTTAACAGAAATGCATTACCTAATGTAAACAAAGAACTCAGAGTGAACTGAATTTATTTGCCACTTGTGTTTGACATGACTGTTTCCTTGCACATGATTTGTTGTACTTGAGTATATAAAAACCATGATAGAGTTCTGTAGCAGAATTTTTCAACTTACCTATTGGTTTTCCCTACTAAATTTGAAATGAAAAGTTCAAACTTTCAATTGCAAATGGTTTACTTAACTTCGTTTGATAACCACAAGCATTTTCTAAATTGTAATGAAGATTTTATTTTTGAATTGAAATATTTCTAAATTCATGATGAAACGGTTTGATACTTAATTTTATTCATTTATGAACACAAAAAATACTTTAGAATTTTCGTTTAGCATATTGTAGTGCATAAATGAGCAATACTTTTCAATTTTTTTGTTTTTTTTGTTTTAGTAAATTATTTTAAATTGAGTTTCAATATTTTTCTCATATTTTTCTGTAGCTCATTTAGATATTTTACGTATCTACGACTCAGTTATCATCTTATGTCGGTTCATTTCTGTCTAGTTAAATCATTTCCAATAATAATTCTATATCTATATAGCTTTCTGTTACTCTATTATAGAATAAGTAAACAAAGATAAACACTTAATTTTTCAGTTTTCTTATGATTTCAATTTATATTGAAAATTTTGCAAATTTAACTAGGAAAATGGTCCATATATATATATATATATATATATATATATATATATATGTGTGTGTGTGTGTGTGTGTGTATAGTAGCATGTTAATAGTTTAATCTGCACTTTTATATATGTTCTTATATATGTGTGTGTTACTGCGGATTTATGCTTGTTTTCAGTTACTCACATGCAATTAGTTTTATATTACATATTTTTTTATTAGAGTAAGTTGATTGCATCAGACAATTTGCAAATTGCTTGACTGGTATGCTATAGTGTTTGTTGTTTGTGATATGTTACGTACAAAACGATGAAAGAAAAACTGTGCGGCAAATATTGTCCTTCTACTGATTTTTTTAGGTAGAGGATAAAATACTCAGTATTCTTACATGTTTCATTTAATAATTCAGGTCCACGCATGACTTTATTTGTGAATTGGTGAAAAAAAAAAACAGAATTGATTTTTAAACGCATTATTATTAAAAAAATATTCAGTTCTCATTATGTAAACTTTAATTAATGTTGAATATCTCAAAAATTCCTTGACAGTGAGTGATGCTTAATAAACAGAAATATTCTGCATTGCATGAAGAAAACACATACTTCGGTTAAATATTTTTCACACAAATAACATGAAAGTTCACATCCATAAATAGAGGAAAGCAAAACAAAGAGCCCATATACTTACATATGGAACTTCGAAACGCATAGTATGCGCCGTTTTCGAATCATAAGATATGTAATATGTTAAGAAGTTAAATATTACACAACATTTAAGTATTGCGATAAGAGAGAGCAATATCATGCCACGCATGATATTGTTTCGCATGCATTAAACATATATTTGTGGGAAACATTTTAAACACATATTTCATTGCGTAACAGAAGAAAGCAATATTTAGAACTCATTTCCCTCGCATGGAGTTCCAAGTGTTTTCTTACGATTTTCTTAAATCATAAAGTTCACGAAAAATTAATTGTTTGACAGCATTTAAGTATCATAAATGAGTATGTGATACCATTTCATACATTAATATTCACTTTACATGCACAAAACATATATTAGTGTAACACACTTCAACCACAATTATTTTCCACGTATATATCCATGAATAGAAGAAAACAAATCATAGAACCCATATACTTGATATGGAATTTCAAACACAGATATGCCCCGCCTTTCTGAAATTATGAAGTTTATATGACGCTTACATAAGGTTAAATAGTACGAAACACATATGTTATATGATAACTATGAGCGATTCCGTGTCATTACCATTATCACATTAATATTCACTTTGCATGAAGAAAACATGTAAAATACTGTTAGCACAAATATCTTTAAGTTTATATCCGTGAATAGAAGAAAGATGTTTTTTTTTAAATTACACTTGTGCTCTTTTCCTAAAAAATACTGTTGTTTTAGAGCACTTTTTAGGGTACACTTTTTTTTTTTAAATTTTTATTTCCAAAATCAATAAATCAAGGGAATAGGGATACTTACATCCAATGTGGTGCTACCATGTGGCTGATTTAAAACCTTGAAGTTATATCTCTAATTACTGATTGCAAGCAATAAAAATGCAACTAAGCATAAAAAATGTGTGTGATCACAATTAGATTAAAATTTATCCTGGTAACACTTTGTTATTTTTCAACAGATATCAATTGATATTGGCAGAGTGATAATTATAATGAGATTACACGAAATGGTTGAGGGGAAATACATATGCTGTATCACACTTTGAGTGTTTAGGAGACAATGAGCTGGAAATGGAATAGCGTCTTTTTGAGCGTTCATAGCGTTAAATGTTAATGATAGTTCACATAGAGGTCGATTAAACAGTCATGCATATACTGATAATGATGTTAATGATTTGCAAAATATAAATAAATTGATATATAAACTTAAGGTACCACATATTCAATTTTTGATATGAAGACGTTTTTCAAGAAACAATAAGAGAAACGATGAGGAAATGACTTTCACATAAAAATGTGACAGCTTGAATGGAATGTATCTCTTCATGCAAGATATGATTGAAGTTGTTGAGGCAGTTTTCCTGACAACACATATAGTTTTAGATTGCATGCACCTTTCGAAATCTTTTTAATAATATCAATAGCTTGCGGTAAAGTTTACTGCAATCTTTCTCTTAAAATGATATCACAATCGTCTGAGCAGACGATTGTCTAGTTCAACAAAAACATATTAGCCATCCAATACATGAAGAAATTTAATTTCTTATATGTGCGGAGGAATTTCTAATCTTTGTGTCTGAGCGCAATTCAAAACCTGAAAAGGAAAGATCCTTATTAGATTTCAGAATAACAATAAGGTACAATATTATTTCGAAATGCATATAACTTTTAAACACACAACCAATCCTTTATTTATACCTTTTTTTTAAAGTATTTCATGCATTTTTGAGTACAATTTACTATTCCAATACACTTGAATTTATTTAGAGTTTCAGAAAACGGCATGAATTTAAATATAATAGTAAATATATTAAGGTTTTGGAACAAACAGTTTTACTATTATGCAAAATAACTCATATTTTGTAATAAGAATATACGCTGCGATCTTATGGGATTTTTGAATCTGATGTTTATACACTCTATAACAAAAAAAAAAAAAAAAAAAAAAAAAAAAACCATGACGTACCAAGAAAGAGTTGCCTGATTTTAATGAAAAAACATTTGGAACGAATATACAAATGATTAAAATTTGGTGTTCAATGAATGAATAGCGGGAGCTACAGAGCATCGGAAGAGCGCAGGTATATACAAGAAGCGATTCTCAATCTGATAGTAAAGTTTCCTGTTGCATTGCTATTTATGAAACCTTAGCATTCGAGCTTAATACGGGTAACTGTCAGAGTTTGAAAGCGATCGTATCATTGGATCGAAAGAGGTAGATTAGGCAAATCGGAGAATCGCTCGTCATGTGGGTGGAAGCGATGCGGTGATTAGAAGATGCTGGCAAGAATGGTTGGACTAAGGCAGATTTCAGCGTCATGTTGGTAGCGGTAGACCTAGGGCCACAGGAGATCGGGAGGACAGAGTGATTGTCAAATCAGCTGTCACAGCGTCTGATTCATCGTTATCAACTATTCGACGTGCTACCCGCACAAGAGTGTCCACCATGACCATTCACAGACGGCTGATAAAGAGAAATATACGCTCGTACCGACCGCTATGCCACCTGCCACTCACGCCTGCTCACTAAAGAGCCAGATTACAGTGGTTCTTGGCTCGATCAGGTTGAAATGATGCTGACTGGGGACGTATAGAGCTTAGCGACGAATCCCGCTTCCGACTGACGATCATCGAAGACGTGTTTAGAGACGCCCAAGCCAGTGTGCCGAACATGCTTTCAATTTTGCACGCCACACAGGCTCTCAACCAGGAGTTACGGTCTGGGGTGACATTTTCTTTAATAGCTTGACCTCTTTGGTTGTCATTAGAGGCACACTTACAGCACAGTGGTACGTCGAAGACATTCTGAAACTTGTTTTGCTACCTTTCCTTTTGCAGTACCCTGACCTAATTTTTTAGCGAGATTATGCCACATCACATATGGCACGTGTTGCTATGAACTGTCTTAGAGCTTGTCAAACACTTCCTTTAGCTGGCCACATCTCTCTCCAATTGAGAATGTCAGGGATAAGATGGGAAGGCGATTGCATATACCAGGGAATGTTGATGACCTAGCCCGACAATTGGAGCAAAATTGACAAGAAATACCGAAGGAGACCATCAGGGAGCTTTATCACTCTCTGCCACGTCGTGTGGCAGCTTGCATCCAGGCTGGAGGTGTGTCAACACCTTATGGAGCTCCTTACTTTGTAACTATGTAACTTAGAAATAAATCATTCAATTTTTCTGAAATTTTAATCATTTTCTATTTTATATATAATTTTCCTGTCCGTCAATTTTTGTCTGCATCGGATAATTCCTTCTTGGTGGGTAGTTTTTTTTTTGTAGACTATATTTTCATCAAAATAGAGAGAGAGGAGAGAGAGAGAAGCAAATGTGTGTGTGTGTGAGAGAGAGAGAGAGAGAGGCTTTAACTTAATTTTTGTGTGCATTTCTTAATATAATATGGTTTTTAAGAAAACTTTATCTATCCTATATCTTTTAGGACTTAAATATATGCCCCATTCTATCAACATCATAAAAATATTCAAAAGTTTTAAGAAATAAAGCCATTTCCTTTTTTCATTTCTCAAAATGCTGAATATTTTTACAAAGAAAAATTGAATGAGAATACGTTTTTACTGATATTTAAAATACAATATTCATTGCGTCCCCCCCCCCCCCACACACACCGTTCTTACTTCACCAAAAAAATAAGAAAAAAGAGGAATGTGGTAACAAACATATCTAGGAATGACTTTATGAATTTACTTTAAATTCTGAATAATATTAATGGAACTGAAGTTTAAAAAAATAATATTTCCATAACGTGAAATTTGTGAATCAGTCAATTGTTTTACTTCCAGGAATCAATCGATATGTTTATTTAAAGCAAAACTCAAACAACAAATGCAAATACTTTTTTAAAATTACTTACAAATGTACTTTATAATCCGTTCCTTCTTTTTTTTTTTTAAATTTCATGTTTGATAAAAATCAAAATATAAAGGAAAAATACACGCATCCAAAATTTATCGTACTTTTTATGATACATGTTGATCCAACACGGTGATTAAATATTGTGACATTTTTTTTCTTATTTATTTCTCATTTTGAAAAGATCGGTGGTAATCTGGCTTTCAATTTATTTTATAAAAACCAAAGTTTGAGTTAATCTTTAAAGAGATTATCTAGAATTCATGCTTTTATCAAGATTTCGAAACACGAAGGGATTTCTAACCTGTTTTTGTAGAGATTATTTAAGCCATCTTTAAGCATAATGCACTGACATTGGAAATAGAATACGAAGAAAATACCATGTCACCGTAAACTTTTACATAACTAAAATTATACTTAAAACCGTTGCAGCTCAGTAGTAAGCCTCAATATAGAAAGGAGCATATTTGCACGAACATCAGCAGCTTAGAAATAGAGAAGACATGCATTTTTAAAACATTAAAGCATTAGCTGTTTTATTTGAAATTGTTCGAAGAAAGGAGGGATAAAACTCCCACACACAAGTGAACTATTTAGTGAGCATTTTAGTATAAATACAAGGAAAATCGATCTGTTCCATTTTCAGTTGTTTTAACAATGAAATACCGCTGACGTAGTTTAGAAAATGTATATAAAAATGCGTTTCATTTTCTCAGAATTTCATTCTGTATTTGCTGAAAATATTGATGTGAATATAAAAAGATTATTTGTACAGTTTAAAATACTATGAGGAATAATTGTTTGTTTAATACCTGGTAACATTCAAAATCCATATTTTATAAGATTTTAACTAAAGCCGAAAATATTCGTATTGAAGATGTAAACATTTTCAAATGAAATTTTAAATGATTAAAAAAATTGATTCATACAAATAGAAGATATTTTTTATTTTTGAAGCTTCTATTTGATTTTTAAATTATTTATAGGCAATAAAAGTATTTGAAAAATCTTACTGATGAGATATCAGAGAGAAATATCTAAAAAAAAAATTCTATTCTTTCGAGATGAAGTATTGAATAAAATAGCTTTGATTCATATTTTAGATGCTTACATGACGCTAATTTTCGTTTAATAAAATTCAAGCAAACATATTTGTAAAAAATTTAAAACAAATGTGAAAGATCTTAATTTTAAACTAATCAGTCAAAACATTCTGTAAAACACAAAACACTATAAATGCTTAATATATTTGCTATTGTTGATAGTACCTATTCCATACTTAATTCTTCATTTAAAAAATGCGAATGTAAAATTTTAAAAACGAATTTGATTGATTTATTCATTGTTAATTTATGTTGCTCTTAGAAGCAATGGGAGGATTTTGGCGATGAATCTCCACATTTTGAACCACTGTCAATTGAGTAGGACGACACTTGATTTAGAATTCTCCAAGTTTTTACCCCATCCCAAAGTTGGGACTTGGAGCTTTAACAGATTGAACTTACATTAGTTTCATTACATGGCATGTCTGCTAACATTCATAAACCTTTAGCCTAACCATTCACCTAGTGTTGTAACACAGTATTTATTATGAAGGTCATCCCACTCTTTTTTTTTGTCACAAATATCGCAAGAGCCATTGGTCCTAATACATTTTAAAAGTAAATTTAATAGGATTAAGAATTTCGGTAGATTAGATGCTGTCTTTGATTTATATTTGTAGATTCAGGAATCTTGTATTATATAGATGATTAAATGTAATATTCCAAATAATGTTAATTATTTAACATCAAACTAGTTTTTGAAATATCAGTTCTGTTCGGAAAATAAATTCAATCTTACGTATTTTGATAGAAATGATTCTATCCTGAAATTCATATCTCAGTAACCTCTATTTAATCCGATATTCGTTGGTTCGGTCCTTTCTATTTTTTAGGCACCTATCCAGACGTTTATGTTATCCAGATTTTTTTATGGGGTTCGCACGTTTATTGACCTCTACTACCCGCTCTTTAAGCAGTGCGGCTCTCATTTTCGCAATGTGTTTATCGTAAACTGTCAATTTTCTTTCATTACAATGTGTCTTGTTTTCTAGATTGTTAATATCACTTTTGCCTAATATTACAATTGTGTAGGTACAGTGAACTGTATAGTAAAATGTTCTTAAAGTCCAATAGGTGAAATAAAAAAGCGATGAAATAAAAAGCGTAAGCATGTGACTGAAGTAGCTCGCCATACCTTGTTTTAATTACAGTTTTGTGAAGTTTATCAATCTGAGAATATTCAATGAAATTAATTTTCAATAGACGAAATGCTTTATCGTTTCGTTTTATCGTTTACACAGGTTCAGAATGTGCATAAACACATAAAATACATGTTTTAATCATTTAATTGCTTATCTAGAGTGATTTTTATTTGGCATCTCCATTTAAGCTATGTAGGCATTCAATAATCTAGCAAAAGAAAATTATGACAGGAATAGGCTTTCATTTCAGTCATCCACAAAACAATTTTGAAGCAGATTTCTGTTACTGGCATTTATAATTAATCTTTTCTGTGTTTGTTATAGAGTAAGGTAACTACTCGCCTTACTCTCAAAATAAGATTTAATAAGATTTTAAAATAAACACCTGTTTTTTAGTTTTTTTCCTTAAAAATGCTATTAAAATTTACATGCACCTACTTCCATTTCCTTCTAGTTATTATTCACCCTGTTTAGTGTATGATCATGAAAATTAAAGCATTTGAATGAAAGAAATTTAATTTAACAATAAAACTAATATTCTTTTACACAGAAAGATTACATGGATATTCAACCACAAAAAATAAAAGTTTTCTAAAGATTTCTCTAAAAATGTTCGTTAGGAGACATAGTTATGTCTGTCACTGTATAACAAATTGCTTATTAATTCGAATGCACCACAGGTAAAGAAAGTTAGTAATATCAAAAGAAAGTTATTTCGATTCTTAACGAACTGTTAATCTTTACCTATTCACATAAGTATAAATAGCTTATTTTCTCGACAAAGAGATGCCACACGAGAAAAAAACACTTTTAGAGGAAGAATATTGCCTGTTTACTTAAATATATAGAATCCTTTTAGGTTTTGAAAAAATAAAAGACATGTTTGCTTAAATGAAAATATTTATAGCGTCGGAAAAGATTGTATAAAATGGCAATCTACAAGAACTAGCAATGTAAAGGAAAGCATAAAAGGAAACAAACACAAAAGAAATGTTGAAACTATGAAAATTCCTTCACTGAAATATCAGAAATGGAAGGAAATTTCGAAAACCGTTATAAATAAAAGTACGCGCGGGACGTAAAATGTAAATCAGGACGTTTGGTAACGAAGAATACCCCTAGACCAGTTTTGTTTAAAATAGGTATTTTTGAAATGTGGTTATGGCCCAAAAGTGCCGTGTGTCATACTTTAAAAAGGTTCCCCAACGAGCCTTAGCCGAATTTTTGCAATCATTTTACTCCTTTACGAAATCTTCCCCTTGTTCTTTACCTCTTGCTTCATTTCTTGTCCGATTCAGCGGTTTAAAGTTTCCTTTTATGTTCTCTTGTCGTGTCGTACCCCATTAACATCCTTTAAACAAAGTACGTTCGTTTTTCCCCCTGTTTTAAAAACAAAGAAATGCTATTTTCGGTTCTTTTTCTATCAGTCAAAGAGTCGGAAAGATTTTGATCTTCAAATCTTTCGAAGTTCTATGTAGCGAGTTATTACGTTTTGATAGTGTGAAATCCATTAATGTAATGTAAATGAATATTCGTTAGGAGAAAATGAGGAAAAAAGAAGATGCAGACTTTAGACATGCAGTAAAAAGAAATACAAGAAACTGTTGAAAATACAAAAGCTGGTTTGGAAGGGAATTTATTATGATTGCTTTGACTCATGTCATAAAATATAAAAAATCAAATATGAATAGCATCGTATGACAGAAACATTCAAACATTACATAATAATTAAAATTCTGTTCTCAGGAGTTTGAAAATTGCTTTTTATTGTGCTACAAAAAATAGTAATTAAAGGAAACGAAAATAGAAACCCGAGAGAGTAGCTTTACTTTTTCTTTTTATAACGCTCAATTTAGAAAGCTTAAAAAATGCTACTTAAAATAATTGTACATTAGAAATTCAATGCTCCATTAAGCTTTTGTACAAATTTATCCTAAAACTATTAAAATGATGTATTTTTTATGGTTTAAATTACACAATTAATGTAAAATGCATTTTACTTCAATTTTTATTTTTAAAATTTACTCAATTTGAGTTGATACATGTTTATAATAGCAACTATTATTAGATACAACTTTTAAATAATTGGTATGGAGTTATATTTTAATTAATTAAAGTATAGGGGTATGGTATTATATATATATATATATATATATATATATATATATATATATATATATGGTTTTTATTTTTTAATTGGAAACAAAATAGCGAAATCAAAACATTCACATATTTATATAACTCTTTTTTTAAAATAATCTTTGATTTAATTATTGTTCTCTGTAACAAAAGTACTATTATTCCATAAATAGCATTACAAAAAATGGTTTAATTTCGTAAACTGGAGAAAAAAAAATGTCTAGAACGAAAAATAAAAATAATAATTACATAAAAGCCAAAATAACAAATATAGAATATTCTTTGGTAATTTTGATCAGAGATTGTTTATAACATTTAGTTATAATTTGATAACCTCTCTAAATATATATTTTCAACTCTCTAAACGGTGGGTTTTTCATTTTATATTTTCATTTTATTTCATTAACTAGCGTATTTCAATTTTTTGTCTTGTATCTGATGAAAAAAGTTTGGTTAATGAACAACATCTCCTTCTACCATTTTATTGCTACAATTGATGTAAAAATAATTTCAATTTAGTAATTTGGTATTTAACAAAAGAAAATTGCTAGAGGGGTTGCTTCCAACTGCATTTTCTCTCTCTTCGTAAAGTGAAAGATGGTCAAGTTTCAAAAATGTTTTTTAAAAAATTGACAGTACAGTCACCAATCTTTTGAGTATTTATTGTATTGTTATTACTTTTAAAAAGAACATTTTTAAAAACATTTGGTAACGAAAAAAACAAACAATGACGTAAAAATTAACACTTGAAGAGTTTCAAAATTTAGAGTATATTTAAACCTCTAAACATTCAAATGACTTTCTTGACAAAATCTCTCATTAAAAACAATGGCAATACAATAAATGGACAATAAATTGGTGATTCTAAAACTAATCAAGTTTTTAAAATGTTCCTTAAACTTGTTCATTTTCACAATACGATGAAAGGAAAAAACACATGAAGTGACTCCATAAGTCAAAAGTATACAGTATCAAATAATTATTGTTGGATAAACATTGGGTTGTAGAAAGTTTTCATTTCCAATTAAAGTTCTTAAATTTTTTTAATCTGTAGTACTCTTAATAAATATATATAGTATTAAATTCATTTACCTATATATACTCTTGTTAAGACAGTGGAGTCTTCAAACAAATATTGAAGAAGTTTATGTTCAGACATTTGATCTGAATTGTTCCACGATATACAAAGTAACACTTAATTTTTGAGGGTTTTGTAATGAGAAAAGAACAATCAACACTTCTCGCATCCAAGTAACACAGACAAATTGAAATCCGAACAAGGAAGCAAATAAAGGAAGGAAATTGCAAAGCATTTAGCAGTTCAAATGAACAATGGAAAGGAGTCGACGGAATAAAATAAAGTATAAAATAAGTTTCGTGGAATATAATGGTCGTAACAATATTGTGATTAAAGAAGATGGTGGGGCCGAGTGCCAGGAAATTACTTCCTCGCAACATGAGAAGTGGATTGGGTACTCTTCACTGAGAAAGGTTTCAGATTGCTCTATGGAATTGTTAAGAGTTAATATAATAATAAATACTGCTCAGTTGCTTAAAAGAATGGTAAAATGTTACCTATAAATAAAGAGTGGCATTCGAAAAAATTATACGTTTCATAACAAAAACTGTTCACTTTTTGAAGTGTCAGCTGAGAATTAAATTAGCATGAAATCTTAAAAATTTTTAATGCTTATAATCAACGTTATATATTTGATCAGTAAATGATTAAAAGTAATATGTATTAATTATATTCGAAACGCTAAGTTACAGCATGTTATTTCGCTTTTCATTTTTGTGTTACATATTTATATATATAATATAAACAAAACTTTAGTTACGTTCAATTGCAAATGAGAAGTAAACATATATATAAACATTTAACTAATAATAAATTACAAAACTATAGTAAAAATAACTTAACGAAATTTAAAATGTAAAATTAAAACTGGTAAAAAATCTATTTCAAAATTACTAAATACATTGTTGTAATTACATATCATAATTAAATAAAAGCAAGACAATAAAGTTAGATAAATATATTAAGCTGTAAAATAAAGAAAAGAAAAATGAACAAAAAAGGAAATACGGGTAAAGCCTTTAGATTGACGTAAATGGAATATAAAACAAAATTACTCAAGAATACGTAATAAACGGGCATTTAATTGAATAATAATATATATCCAACTATAACAAAATTCCATAATATTTGATATACAATAAAAAATTCTGTAAATAACAAATAACCAGTTACTCCAATGCTTTTAATAGAGAAAAAAAACCATCTATTCCTACAAAACAAAAAGCATGGAAAAGGAAATTTAAGATATTTGTGATAATATAAGATATTAAGATGTATTAATACGCAATAAACGTGCATTTAATTGAATAATAATTTGTATCCAACTATAACAAAATTCCATAATATTTGATATGTAATAATAAAATCTATAAATTACAAATATCCAGTTACACCAATGCTTTTAATAGAGAAAAAAAACCATCTATTCCTACAAAACAAAAAACATGGAAAAGGAAATTTAAGATATTTGTGTTAAAAAACGTAGTTAAAGCAATTAAAAATGATATTTCAGGCTTGGAACTGAGAAAACTCTGTTTATACCACATTGACACACACACACACAGATCTATCTATATATAAATATATATAGTGCAACATCAATTATCCGAAACAAGGTGACTGGCGTCTTCATATAACAATTTTTTTTTGGATAATCCATCATTTACGGACAAAATTGTACCAGTGTCTTAGAAGCAATATGAGTCAAACATTTATTTTGAGCACAAAATTCTGCATATTTTGTATCACACGTCTTACAAATAACACTGAGAAAAACTGGTCTAATATGACAAGCTGAAAATAGCATTTAAAGCAGACCTGCAATTCAGATAAAGAAGTCGAAACTTTTTATTTATTTCAAAGCTGAGACCGCTAAATCTCGTAAACATTTTAAAGACAAGAATTTAATAGCATGTTATTTTTCTTGTTGTTCTTATCTCTTCGTAGACGTTTCAAGGCAGTGAAAAACTTCCTCACCGGATGATCTTACAGTAAGGTCATCATTAAAAGGCTTCCCATCGTCATTGCAACGGTTTCAGTCGTCGATGACACTGGCTATGATATTATAGTTCGTAAACACTTGATAAACGAGATTGTTGTCAATCACATTCAAGGCAATATTTAATGTTTTTCTGGTCGCAAGCTTTAAAACATGAAGTGTTTTTCTTCAGTACACCCTGTTCTGATAGAAATTGGCTGGGGGGATTTCAGGTGCAGTGATAGTCTTATTTGATTAAAAGAGCTAAACCCAAGCTTTTGCTAATGTAGTGTCCTGGACGAAAGACCAAGCTTCTGCTGCTGTGCAAACAGCATCCTTTAAGTAATTTTCTTTGCTCAGGTGATAAATTGTTTTTTTTTTAATACTCTTCCTCAATCAGAACAATCCGCAGGCACAATAAATGACACGGTTATTTGAATTTGCTGACTGGAACGTTTTCGGATGACCGATGTTTCGGATGGTCAGTATTTCTACTAATATTCTCTCAATGATAAAAATTCAGCAGTTGTATTTTTTGAAATTTAAAAGTATTCTTAGGGGTAAATTTTACCGAATATATTCCATAATTCTAATATAAATAGGAGATCATTTTATCAAATTAGATGAAATTTATATTTTCCGTGATTTTATCATGTCTCCACTATTGCAAATTTTATCGTTTGTTTTCGAAGTTATACAAATTATTCCATACATATTGGAAATATAGATATAAAATCCCAATGCTTTTACACTTAAGAGTTACAAAAGAACAGTCAATCTAGTTCCTCTGGTTGATGAAAAAAAGTTACAAATTTAGAAGGATTGAAATATAACTTTATGAGTATTGTTTGGATAACTTTGTAATGGAAAACATGGATCAGAATAGAAATTTAGTTTTTTGAAAACTTTGGATGAGTATAAAGTGTGATTATTGAGATGATCACTTCGGAGGAAAGGGTTATACATTTTACAGAATGAAATTCTTCGTGTAGCTGCACTGTTTGAATACTGCGGAAATGCAATAAATATAAGATACACAAAGCGTGTGTAAAAGAGTTCTGTTTTCATTAAGTTTGAAACTTTACCTAATAGCAAACATTTGACGCGATTAAAATCTTGGAAAGTTTTCATAGAACTACCGCAATCTCATACCGTATAAAAAAAGAAGAGCAACGATAAACTTGTAGAAGAATCGTTTAGGTCCAAAGCTTGTGTTCCACTAACTTGTTGGGAACTGTTTTCCATTAAGACTAAGAGAGCGGCTCATAACCTTCAATAAAAAGAAACCTTAAGGGCTTTCGTTTTCCCAGGCGCACTCGTTTACGAAAAAAATTACGCCGTAAGTGAACGCAATCTCAAATCCACGAGGTATGCTATCATCTGAGCAGTTTAAGAATACATTTGTATCTGGTATTCTACTAAAGTTCACCTTTTGTTTGGTTAGGAGCCAATAACATTAACTCTGAGACGTAACGTTGAAAGTCTAAATAAAGCCAGTCCCTAAGCGACAAATTGCCTTCAAAGATAAAGAAGAAAGCTACAACAAAAGAAGTAACATTTTCATAGCCCGAGTACTCCCTGAAGCTGAATTACAAGTTGAATTTAAGAGCTCTTGGGGAAATTGAAGTTACAAAATGATTCTTGCCGTACGACTATACCTATAGAGAAAAGGTTACCACTCAATGCATTCAGAAAATGTTTTTAACTTCCGTTTATCTAAGGAACAATGACGGTTGCAACCGGCCTGTTTATTGGCAGGGTTCCATATTTAACAGGAGTTGAGATGATACTCCCTGCATTTTCTTTTGAAAAAATGATTTTTAAATATTTTATTTTTATCGCTGTAACGGACGCAGCTTTAATGTATTCATAATTAATTTTTCCCGTCGGTTTTGATGTAATCTTTTTCAAATCATTATTTAGAGAATACATTAAGTTCACGAAGTGTTTCAGAATCATTATGTGCGTTTAATTTCACGCAGAACAGCACTTTTCATCATGAATTTTAAACGCTTAACATAAGCTATCACTGGAGAATTTATCACTTAAATGTGTATTGAATTATTTTAGCTTTTATACCTGAGATTTTGCTGGGGTTTTTAGAGTCTCCTTATGTAATTAAGGTTACGTTACAGTTTTAGGAGTAATGTGCACGTGGTAATGCTTAAAAGTCTTCATAAGAAATACTTAATTATTTTGATATCTTATTTCGAGAAAGATCATTACTTGTACTTTCTAAATATGTTGCCAAAAAAGTGATCAGCATTTATTTTTCTTTTTTGAAATATTTTACATGTACGTGTCTTCTGCTTTTAATTCACTCTAACTGAATTTTCCTACCTAATTTATGATCTGATTAAATAAACATACTAGCTTCTTCAAATCAATCATCTATAAATAATCTTGGTAGTAAAAAAATAAGCAGATGATTAAAGAAACGTTACACTGATCAAAATCATTCAAGCATTACACTGTGCATAAAAACATTAATTTTTTTTCAAAACTTTAATTATTTTTACAGTAATTTTTTTTACTCTTGTGTTAAGAGTTCTTTTGAAAAAAAGACAAACTGGCTTATCTATTTGTATTACTCTTCTTTTTACTTATGAAGAATAAAAATTGACGAATGGAAAAAAATAAATGTTGATTTCAAATGGAAATTTAAGCTCAGTTTAATTATTTCACTAATTTAAGTATCTTAATATTTGTTTTAGAAAGACCCTAACAGACAAAAACTTAACATTTTGACTAGAAAAGTAAGCAATAAAATAAATTCCAATGTTTCTCAAAATAAAATTTAAATTATTTTTTGTTAAGGACCTCCTCATACGAGAGAAAGATGCGACATTATATTGATTATCTTACAAAACAGATTTGTAAGTCTTCACAATTCGAATTTAAATAATTATTCATTTGCAATGAAAGTATCTTTCTTTAAAATTTATTTCTTGAGTTACTATTCATTTTTGAGTGCTTACTTTTGGTTGATCAATAGTGTTAAATACATAAAAACGTTATTTTCTCTACAATAAATATATGCAGAAAATTTTAGTGAAATACTATGTTTAATTTTTTGTTACAATATATAAAAAAGAACATGTCTAAAATATATTAAGAATACTGTGAATGTTAAGAATACGAATATTTCTTATGAATATTAAGAATAAGAATACAGATTATGGTTCTTAAGAATAGGAATATTTATCATGAATATGGATAATTATTACATGTTTTAAAGATAATGTGTAAAACTTTGGTTTGTATTTATAAATTCATCTCCAATAAATAGTAACATGAGTAAATCCTATCAGCTTTTTTTCTAAATACTAAGCCTTGGGAAAAAGAAAAAAACAAACTTTCACATTAAATTTATCAAGTAAAAAATATTTATAATACTGGGTCATAGAAAATTATTCTGAGAAACTGACGCTGATAAAATAAAACATAAATTATAATGAATTTAATGCATAACTCACGTAAAATAGAAGCAAAAGAAATAGAAAATTGGAATGCTAATATACTGTTTGTATCAAAGTTTCTCTTAAATTTACACTATTTCACATCAGCTTATATGAGTGGAGGGGAAATCAAATCATGTTTTGAAGCTACACTCAAAATTTCTCACATTTTAAATGTAGAGCTTGATTTTACCTCAATTCGTTGTTTCATCAGTATCTTTATTTAGTTCAGTGTGATCCTAACAAAATAATTTCATTCAGAGAAGGTAATCACTGTTCTTCATCAATTTTGTACCAATTGATCTCAGAAATACAATAAAAAATATAAAAAAAGCATATAATATATTATTAAGGAGTCTCTTAATGAAATTACGTGTAATTATTTTAATTCAAACTATCAAGCATCAATAACAAGATTTATGAGAGAGTGAAATTTTCAAGCGAAGCATATATGCCTACCAGCAGTACCTCTACACCTGTATATACACATTTCTTCTCTTTTTCATAAAATAATCTCTCGATCTCTGAAAACAAAAAACATATTCAAAGAATTTAATGCTATAGAAAAAATTTCTTGGGAAGAATTTTAGAAAGCAACAGCAAACCAAAATTGAGCAATTGAAGTTTAGAAAACCTTTTCCAAAAGCCTAAAAGACATTTTTTCTATATTTAAGACTTCAATGTAGTCATATTCAAATCTTAACACATAAAAGTTTAAAACAGTTCAGACATCAGATTTCTCAATTAACAAAATTAAAAACAGTTTAACTGAAAACTATAGAAAAATATATTTCAAAGCAGTATGCAAAAGAAAATGCTATCATTTTGGAAAAAGAATTATATCTGAATTTTTGGCATCACTTTAATCTAAACTAACTATTTACAGATTATTTTTTTTCAAATAAAGACAAGATTTACTTAGAAAATCCTATTCATATTTTGATCATATTAGCTCTACAAATCATTTATTTGCTTCAGAAATCTGAGAGGATAATAAAAGTACTATAAAGATATAAGCGAGTTTGAAACTAGAAAGAAATTGAATGATAGTAATGAAATGCCTTGCTGAATAATATATTGCGAGTTTTGTCGAAGAAATTTCAATTTTAACTCATTATTATTTCAGAATTCATTTTTATTACTTCTCAAGCACTGTGCCTTTCACGTAAAACACCACCATTGAAATTTTAAATTAATGCAGTAAATCTTTTGATGTATTGAAAACAGGGAAAAATAAATCTATGGTAATTAATATTGATTACTTATCGAAATAAAATTTATTTAATTCTCATTCTTTTCAATAATGTTAGGATAGCGTGACTTGGTTATTTTTGTAAGTTTTTCTGGAAAAAAGATTTTTTTGCTGCTAATGCATTACCGGGGGAAATATCTGTTATTAATAAACATAAAAACGCTTACTCATTAATCTAAAATTCATCTTTGAGCTCGTGGAATGAATCATGTTTTATTTTAAATCAAGCCTTAAATTAATTTTAAACATGCGGTGATATTCACAACGCTTTTGTTATATATTTTTCATATTCAAGGTCAAAATACAAGAGCTTATAACCACTATATATATATAAACACTAGTTCTTTTACTTATCAAACAATTCTTGAAGGTTATTAAAATGTGAGAGATAAGTCCCAGTGATTATATATATAATCACCAGAACTAAAGATTCGGATTTTTTTTCCAGAGTTTATTTTTCTTCTTGCCATCATTTATAGGTTTCGTATTTTTTTTTTTAATATTTTTAGCATTTTAATAATTTTACTTGTTTGTAATGTTTTACTATTTCTGTGTTGTTTTACTTAATTATGCATACAAAAATAATTTCAATGTTTCCTTTCCATTTTTTTTTGTTTTTCTATATTCCATAAAAATTAATTTGTATTCTTTTAATATTGTGAATATTAAATTTTTCTTTTGTTTTGAAATTCGCTTCCATATTATTTTTATTAATTTATTTAAATTATTTTTATATTGTTAAATTACTATTTTCATTATAATATAAATAGTGTATACAATAATAGTGTGTTTCATAATATTAACTATTGTCAAGTTACAGAATTTATTAAGAAAGTTTATTAACTATTGTCAAGTTACAGAAATTATTAAGAAAGTTTATTAACTATTGTCAAGTTACAGAAATTACTAAGAAAGTATATTAACTATTGTCAAGTTACAGAAAGTAAAAATATGTAAATGAGTTTTTTTCAGAGATAAAAACAAGCTTTTAAGCACATTATATTTCCCATTTTGTCTTTGATTTAAAAAATTACATAATATAACTGTGCAAGAAGGAATGAATAATAATGAAAGAAGAAGAATCAACAAAAAAGTTTGTCTTGCGCAAAGAAGTTAAATTAGAGATAAATAACACCTAAAATTTTTAAAGACAATCACATTAATCTAACTTTTTTGTAAACCTCTAAGGACTATAACTGAATAATAATCGTGTTTACATATTGAGCACGTGAACAATGCTCATATCTTTGTTTTTTAGAATTACAAGGTCCATCGCCAGCAGTCTTCTGGTTGTTTTGTGTGATCGTAATTCATAACTTTACAACTTATTTTGTTGATATAAGGAATATAGCGAAAATGCACAGTTTACCTTTATATCTAGATTATCAAAATCTACACCACATTTTTTTCAGTTAATATAATGCAGATTTTTATGTCATTCTCTCTCTCTCTCTCTCTCTTTCTCTCTCTCATTTACCTTTCATTAAAATTATTTAATACCAAAGTGACGGTTTTAATCTGAATAATTTACGAAATGAATTTTTTACGTAACTCATTAAGTTATTAAATGAAATCCTAAGGAATACGCATGCATAATTTGCTGATAATATTCGTACCATTTGAATAGATGTTAAATTATAAACTTTTCCCTTATACTAATATTTCGGAAATTCTTACTATTGAATTATCCTGAATTTTATGAACGTTCTTTATAGTAATGTTTGAAGTGTTTAGAACATTCTGACTAGGAATCAATACAACATAATTTATTATTTATATTTCAAATTTGTGTCTTGGGATAAAATAAAAAATAAATGAATAAATAAATTCTACATACATATTACTTTGTCGTTAAATCGATAGTTTCAACATTTTTATTAATATGGGCCTATCTTTCCTAATCAAATTTAATCAGGTGCTTTACAATTATTTTAAGATTTTAATCATTGTTTTACTACTTAATATTTTACGTATTACATAAAAAAAAACCTTTAAAATTATTGTGAATCATTAAATGCTCGTAGCTGCAGTGCCCATTGACTGAAATCCATTCATCTAACTTTTCTGCAATATTTATTGAAGATATTTTAATCTTACGTTCAACACAAATGATTTATTTAGAGTAGTTGTTAAATCCTATGGTTTATTTTATTCATTCCAAGAGTCTTATTGTTTCGTTAACTTTTATAACCTTATTTAAGGGGGTTTCACGTTCGAAGGGTTATCGTAAAGTTTCGATTATTACTAAGAAACCAAGACAGCTAGGTAAAATTATTCTGAATATTAACAGATTCTTATATACCTTTTGTTGCGAATTACAGCTATTACTGTTGGTCTGTTTAACTTAAAGTAACCCTCATTATAGTGCAGTCTTAAGTATTATCCATGGGTATCATTAAGTATTAATTATTACTAAAAATGACCGAGATACAAACTTAATATTTATTTATTTTTCTTCAGACTCTTCGACATAGTCACCATCCTAAGTTATACATTTATCCCACGTTTCTAGACCTTTTAAAGGCCTTTGTCGTAGAACTTAGCAACAGCTTGATTTCTATGTTCTCAATATTGTGCGTTACTGCAATTTCCGGAAACCAAATCCGGAATCAACTCAATGATAAAAATTGCAAAAATAAAATCTATAATTTTATAAATTATCAACAAACCAAAATATAAAAATTACTTACAAAAATTTAAAGAAATGAAGAATCAAATATACAATTAGAAAGGTCGAATAATCATCAAACGAACAAAAAACATTAGATGGATACCAGTTACTCGTAGTGCAAAAGAATAACCCCGTCATCACCATATAAATTTAAAATAGATTCAAGCTGTTGTTTGGTTGATAATAAAGTGTAAAAAAATTCCCACTATTGGTTGGTAATAAGTTGTTTGGTGAAGGAGTAGAATGGTCCAGAGAATGTGTAAAAATTGTAAACTGTGAAAAAGTAAATAAATAAATAAATTCTTCACTGTTAGACCACTAACAAGCCGACTTTGTGGACCTAGTGTTGTGTGGTGGATTTGAAAATTGATCACGATTCGCAAAGATGTTTCAAATATTTGTGATGTATATAAGTATTTAAGAAGTTTATGGGATAATCATGATCTAAACAGTTGCTAAAGAATTTTTTAATGTTACTTAACTTGTCTATTTTATGTGTGGTTAATTTCTCATTACGTAATAAAAAGTTTAATAGATATGCGTAAATTGCTGTTCCAAAAAGGAATTTTGACTACACAGAATTCGAATGCCTCTCTTTTAACATAAATATTACTGAATAGTCTATTACCAACATTTTGATAATCAAGATTCGGAAATTCTACTGTATTAGAATTAAAATTAGTTTTTAATAATTTGAGGTAATCGGGGTTAAATGAAACATTTGGTTTAAATTATTTAGTTTTACCCAAAAAAATTAAATCGTCTGTGTAACGATAAAGAAAGTAAGAATCATTATCAATGTGTTGTATTTCATAAAAATGTAAGTAAAAATTGGCCAGTCAATTACTAGCTGGACCTCCTTGAGGGAGACCCTTAATTTGCCTAAAAAGATCCTAACCAAAAATTATAAGAAATTCTCTTGTAATACAAATTTAATAAGAGTATTGAATTTTTCTCGTTTTATTGTTTGATTAAAATGATATTTATCGTCTAAAATTCCAAGAACCCTAATTAAGTCTTGAATATCTATTGAGTTATAAAGGTCTTCAAAATCATATACATGTACTGAGAATACCACTCGTTCCTTCATGATCTTAACAATTTATAAGCTGTTTTTAATAATAGTAGTTTTTTCAATATTATCAATAGACTTTTGAAGAATAGATTGTAAAATTTTTCCAGATCTAGCGATATAAGTGTTATAACCATTCGTAATACTTCGAAATTTGACTAGATTTTTGTAAAATTTTGGCGTTAAAAAATATATGGAAATTTAAGGTTTGTACAATGTACGCCCAATTTTTTAAATGCCAAAAGACGATTATTTATCTCTCTTTTACTATATTTGGATATCTGGAAAGCACTATTATTCAATGCACGTTCTCTCAATAGTTTATAATAGTAAAATTTGCAAATAATTGCATAATTTGCAGGAAACTTATCAACATAAACGACAACAAAATCTTTCTGCGAATCATCTATAGTGAGTCTCAGATCTTTGATTATAACTTCCTTTTATACTTTAAAATTCAAATGCAGAAACTCTTTCAAGACACATGACCTAAATTTGTTGAAGGCCTCAATAGGCAAACCATATTTAATTGCGATTTTAAGAATAAAATTATCAAAGGCATTAGTAATTTATTTTCTTATGACTGGATTACTATTAGTAAACATGAGCCTAAATCCAGTTAACTTATTCATGAATTCTCTCAATCAATCGCTTCTAATGATGTACAAATTTCCTGTGACAAGTTCATCGAATGAATCAACATATTGTTTGGAATCATTACATATACTCATTTCTGGTGTTTGCAATTCTGAAATATTGATGTTGTTAAAAATAAATCTACGAAGTTTTTTATTGTACTTAAAAGCTCTTTTGATTTTGATATTCTTAATTGGAAAACTGATGCACGTTAAATCTGTTCGGGGTCCAAAGTCCTCCCGTTGGCGTGGTGTGGATGTTAGGAGAGGGGGGTGCCAGCTCAGGTGTCGTCCTCGTCACTTGACCGTGGTTCAAAATTACGAGGTCCGTCGCCAATAGCCCTCATGTTGCTTCTAGTGCGACGTTAATAAAAACTAAACTAAACTAAACTTAATTGGAAAAAGAGCCATGTGTTTCTGACACACACCAGAAAAATTAATTTTATTAAATGATTTATTCATAAAGAGAAAGGTGCAAAATTCTGCAATATATTTTTCATCAATATTCAGATGAATTTTCATTTTATGGCAAAGATAGTTCCAAATATCTCCAATGATATGAAATCCCTGCGCATCTGGAATAACGTCATTATTCAAAATGTTTACGACAACCTTTACCTTTCCTTTATTATGTCCGAACATAAAGTGTTTAATATGTCCTATTAAATAGTTCTTTTCAAATTCATATCCCAATTGAATTTTTTTTTTCTTTAATAGTTGAAAAATCTCTTATTTTTCTATTCCTACGTATATATATATATATATATATATATGTGTGTGTGTGTGTGTGTGTGTGTGTGTGTTCATGCACAAATTCAGTCTTAAAGTAATTTTAAATTTGTTATCAAATTTATAAGGATTTTAATGAAAGAAAAAAGGCAATCTTTTTTTACTTGTATTGTTACGCTGAAAATATTGAAGATAATTGATTTATAAATTTCTTTGACTTTGTTTACTGACTTATAAGTACATACATATAATAATAATTTAATAAATTATTATCTAGAATGTTCAATAAAGTAAAATACATATTTGTCCATTGAGACAATTGTTTACTCTACATTCCATAACTTCATAAGAATAGTTAATGTTTCTAAACTACCTTATAATGATTTATTTTTGTTTCTATGTTTCGAAAACAGATTTTTTCATATTTCCAGAGGATTAAAAGTAAAAATATTGAAGTAGCATTCCCGACTGATAAGTGCAATTAATTAACACAAAGAAGCCTTTACTCAAGCAAGTTATTTTACCAATTTCTTAGTTATGATGAAACAATTGTTTTACGACATTTTCCCTTGAATATTTTTTTCCGGTTTCTTCAATTTTCTTTCTTTCCAAATCTCAGCCTTTCTTTTCTTTGCCATTAATTTCCTTTCAATACACTCGAAACTTTTCTTGTTCACTCATTTTCCCACTTACAGCATTTTAAATATTCTTAAATTCTTGCTTGTTCATTTTTATTCTCTTTCATTATGGTTTTATTTCTCTTTTCTTCACAGCAGAGATATTTTTTATATGGAGTGAAGTTTTTTGATGCAATACTTGTTGCGATAAATTTTGATTGTAACAATGTTATCGAATATTAACAAAATGCATTACACATACCAATATTCAATTGTCTCGAGTTACGGAGGAAGTAGTAATTCAATTTGAAGTGATGAGACAAAATAACAAATTTTATGTATCCAAACGAAAGAAGGAAATTGGGCTTACCTTCTAACCTTAGGCATTCCTTAAGTCTTATTGTTTATTGTAGATGTGTTGTAGAAATAAATTAATATGTATTTGAAGGTATTATGATGTTTATCATTCAGAAATATTTGAAACCATTTATATAATCAAATCCTTTTTCAGTTCAAGATTTTGATGTTTGTTTGCATTTCCAAAATGATAACTCTAATTTATTTTCGCAAGACATAGTTATGTTTCGGTAAATGGCAAAAAAGAATCATTTTATATTTTAAACGAATATAACTTATAAATTGCGTTAGATATGTAAAATAATTAAATGAATAATGTTATTTATTGAAGCAAATTTATTTCTAATTTATTGAGGTGAATAAATATAAAATATTTTGAATATTAATCAAAAATGTGATCAATAGTGATTCAAATATGTGTTATTCTTGTGTTTCGAATAACAAGCGGGTGCGGTATCCAAGTAGTCATGATCTCAAGCTCACTGTCGCGTTTTTTCTTTCAAGTCATGGGTTCAAGCTCAGCTTCCGCTAAATACCCACTGTGTAGAGAGTATAATTCGCATTCAACTCTCATGCTAACATGGCTTGGAAGTTAGGAACGTGAGATGCCTATTTCAATGTTGTACTTTGTCACTTGCCCATGGTCTAGTATTATGATAGATATCCATT
Source organism: Nephila pilipes (assembly GCA_019974015.1). Lineage (NCBI taxonomy): Eukaryota > Metazoa > Arthropoda > Arachnida > Araneae > Nephilidae > Nephila > Nephila pilipes. Next base: position 111,375 of record BMAW01056371.1, read on the forward strand.
AACCTTCTTCTTTCTTCTTAGAAATGGATCAATGAAACATACAAAAGATAATTCGTGTGAAGAGAATTGGCTATAGAATTAATAATTTTCCACTCTAAAATTAAAATTATAAACCCGATTTTAATTTTTAAATAAATTATAATTAAAAAAATTTAAAGTTAATATTGATCTTAAATGTCATAATAATTATGGATTTCGAATTAAAGCTGTGAGGAAGAATATAGTTATGAATGAAAAACATTTAAAATATAAGCGAAAAATTGCAAATGCAATAGAATACTTAGCATAACAAGTCTATAATAAACTTGGCACGCAACTTCGGTCGAAATAAACTTTTAATTGCCTTTCTAAATTATATTCATTCCAAAAAATGAAAGAAACACACACGAAACTGAACGTTTTTCAGTAAGTTATTGACTTTCGAATAAAGTAATTAAAAGATAACTTTAATTCAAACTATCACACATCAATAACAAGATAATGAGAACACGATAATGAAAAAAATGTGGGAAAAAAATCCAATTACAGAAAGATTCGGGCAATTATTATTCGTATAAGTTAGAGAGGTTACCGAAAATGTTCCGTGGATGGCGAAAGTGGTAAACAAAATGAATTAAGCAAAACTCGGGGTTTTATAATTCGGGGTACAAAGGATTAATGTTTTTAAATTTAACTGCTGTATCGTTAATTAAATAAATCCGGTCGATTTAAATTAATCTCATAATATCACAACGAGTAAAACCGAATACTTTGCAGTGAAAGGAAAATCCGTAGCTATTATGAAATTAAAATTTTTACCTCACGGTTTTTTAATCTTTTCTTTGGTTGAAGTTTTTGTACGTTAACAAGAAGAAGAGGAAAAAAAATGTTTCAATTAACATAGCGGTGCCATTTAATTAAACTATGGCAATATTGAATTTTCGAACTTTTTGTTTTTATAAATATTGATCAGAGGGAAAGAGAATTAAAAACAGGGGGGATGCAGCAGCCGGGAGATATTTTCCACTGGCTGAAAATATCCCCAATATCAAAAGAGAAAAGAAAAATAAGAAAAGGGGTGAGGAGGAGTACACAATAGAAGAATAATAACAAAAGGAGGGAAAAAAGTGATACATTTGCTAACCATAATGTTTGTTTTCTTTTGTTTTTATCAACTCTTCTTTTTTCCTTTATTAGAAAATTCCCGTTTATTTAATGGAAATATATTTCTCTCACTAATGACATAAAACGTTAGCAGAATTTCTGCAATTTCTAGGTACAAATAACCAGATGAATTCGGGAGTTTTACATATTCACCAGAAGTAATCTTCGTTCGGTAGAAAACGAGAAACAGAAGAAATGCTTCTTTCTTTTCCACTATTTCTTAGATATGAGAGCATAAAATTTATTTCCATCGTTATTTTACAATTTAATGCCTAAACCCTGAACGATGTAAAGAATGGTCATACTCAAACGAGTAGACTACATTTACTTTATAACCTCTTTCTTTCTCTCGGTTAGATTAAGACAGAAACCACAGCATTTTGTCTTTTTGAGTGATTTACTTCTATATTTACTTAACATAGGAATCTGGCGGTGAAACTCTTTGATCTTGTTATGAGAGAAATGAATTCGTTGTGTTTAAGATAATATATTTCTTCCAAATGAAAATTTATTTTGCTTTCTCTTTTCTGCACTGGTAAAGATTTTAAGTAACGTCTTGTTGTGCAAAAGAAAAAAAAATGTTAAAAATGCAATCTAAAATGTTTGCTATATGCAAAATTTTTTCCAATTATTGCGCTGTATTTTTATTAAGAAAACTCTGTTTTATAAATTTCATGAAGAGTAAAATAAATATAAAATAAAGCAATCGTAAGACCAAATTATTATCATTCGTTTGGTTGGAATAAACTGTAATAGCAGCATATCATTTTCATTTTTACTTTTGAGCGACATTATTTGTTATTAAATCTATACTGCTGAATCATTTGAATATATTTCTATGCAAAATTTCCTTCTGTCTTAACTTCTAAAAATAAAATTCATTATTTATTCTAATATAATTTAAAATCGGTCTAAAACTTTCAAAATGGATATGCACAAAAATTAATAAAATGCATACATTTTAAATATTTTCTTTAGTATTAAAAAAAGGCATTTTTATTAGAATATGAATAGCAATTAATTGGAAATAACACAAAATTGGAAGTTAGTTATTTGTTTAGATTAATAATGCATAATCTATTAAATATAATTCCATATATATTTGCGGAAACCCCAAAATAAAGGATTAATTCTACTCAATCTGCCCACTTATATATTCAGAGTTTCAAAACCATGAAAAATATTTTGCGTTCTTAAAATATTAATCTATTACTTTTGATCTCCTTTACTTAAAAATGATTTCTATTTTACATTTTACTTTTCAATAGAAGTTCTGCGTGCGTACTGATTAAAAAGAATTGAACTTGCAATTTTAAACTGGAAAAAAAGTTTCTTTCTCTTTCTTAAATATTCTAATAATGTCCTTAAATTAATTCATATATATCCATAAGCATTTTCTTCAATAGGAAATAACATTGCTCATGAATAGTGAATGAAATAATAAAATAGTTACATTGGCTTAAAATGTTTTTTTCTAAAATGCCGAAATACGAAAGCATGAGGAAATCATAATTCTTTAAATTATTCCTTGATATAGTCATTTATATATAATGCGTTTGCATTAAGAGAAAATTACCCAGCCTTCAGGTAGAAATAGGAAGTTACATAAAGCATAACGACCGAAATAAAATATTTCAGCGCTTTCATTACCTCTTATCATCCTTGGTTCCGTAATAACTAAGCTTGATTGAGAAATAAAGGAATAAACTTATCTCTTTACTTTAGTAAATATTATTAAACCTATTACATCTGTTATCGTTCATAAATTTATCAACCGACCCTATAATTCCCATGTCAAATACCACATTTAGTATCCTTTTCATCATATCGTACAATATCTCCTTTTCTATCACCTTCCAATTACTTAGAGTGGCGGCATCTTTTATTTCTCAAATATCTCAATCTCATCTTTTCCTGTAATGAAATCCGTCCAATTCGCGCCATTGTAGATAAATCGCTAGCTTACAGCCTTAATTAGAAGATTGAAGGATTGTTACCTAAGTCTAATGCTACATAATTTTCGATTACAGCCAAATCATTCACGTCACCCTAAACTGCAACAGAGGTTATAGTTTGGGACCACTCGTCTGTATTTTCTTTTCGTTTTTCTTACAGTTTGGCTTCGAATTGGCCGTCACGGTAAATTACCCTGCACAGACGAAAGTGCTCATTTGTGCCATTAGGGTATAATACAGTCGTTGAATGGTGTATTCTTTAGAATGCATAGCAGTCATTTATAGTTTTAATGAAAATTATTCGTGAGGGGATTGCTTATTTAGCTACCGTTCCCAAAGAAAGAGGAAAATTAGCATAAAAGATAAACATTTATTCATGATTTCTCTCTCTTTTCCCCTTCTGGTGGTGAATAGGGGAATCATATTTTACAAACATATTAATTGCTGTGGATGAGAAGTGTATAGATAGTTTTCATCAGAATTTTTATTTAATTCGAGTTCCTTTTTTTAAAAAAACAATCATCATCAATATTTATTTAAATCAAAATATTTTTTCGTCATTTATGTCATGTCAACAGATTTTTTTTAATTTTTGTTACAGAAGTTCCTAGTAATAGGATTCAATATTACCTATGTTACAAAGCTTATTGAATATAAAATAATAAAAAAAGAATAAATATTGCATCGTAATTTCTTAACATTTGCCTTTTTAGTAAAATAATTAAATTAAATCCTTCAGATAAATAACTGTTCATAATTAACTTTTTAAAAATCAATTTAATGCTTCAATTTTTGATTAATAATCTATTTATGGTAGTATTTAAGATTTTGTAAAGAGCAAAACTCGCATTCAGATTGAAAAAAAAAAAATAACAGTGCCTTTGTTTTTGAGTCTAATATTTCCAAGATTCTTTCTTAAAATATCAGTGGCCTACTATTAAATATATTAGAAATGTACCAAAGATTATTTAAGATATTATGCAGAATTTCTAATATTCAATACATGTATTCATCAATTTCAATTCAATTTCATTTCAATCAATTGAAATGATGGATGTTACAGAACTATTTTTAGCACCAAAAAATATTCTCTCTCTCTCTCTCTCTCTCTCTCACACACACACACACACACACACACACATATATATATATATGTGACAACCTGTATATTTTAATACGTGGTTCAGCAATGTGCAAATTTTCTCTAGAATAGGTATTACTAAGCTCTCTCGCTTGTGATATCACTTATAGATATTATGGCGTCATAATTCTTAATTTATTATTTTTTTTATGAAAATCAGATTAATCGTTTGCTCGAATGGTGTTACGACTTCCTGGTAAGAGCACACAATGATATTTCTTTTTATATTCTACGTATACGAATCACTATTTCTCGGAAATAGGAATTTTCCAGTTTCATTAAAAATAAAGTCGGGAGAGTGTAAGCAAAAACGGTAGGATCCTGGGGGAAAAAATTAATTTTATCGAATGAATTCGAAAAGGAGAAAGACAATCAGAAATTGCCAAAGATTTTGATACGTTGGAGTCTACATCATGTAGGTGGGTAAAAAAATGAGGAAAATTCGTCAGTTTGTTGATAATGTGAAAGATAAAGGATTGGTCAGAAAACGTCTAAGAGAGCGGGAAACAACACTCTTGATAAACATCTGCTTGAGTTTTTAATTTTATGTTCAGTTTATATTAATACTCTAACTTAAGGTTCATTTAACTCACGGTTCAGTTATCATGGACTCTAAATACGTGTGGTCAGACAGTCTATATATATGTGCGTATGAGCGTGACCGCTATAGAAATTTATTCCTAAGTTTGATGCATATGCATATTAGATATAAGATAGCTCAGAAATTAGATGTTTCATATCAACTCAGTATACGAGTAAAATTAATTTAAATACTAGAAAAAGAAATAAAGTTTTGATCGGAGTTGAAGGCCATAATATATGATTGAAAAACAGGATGTGATAAATAAGTGCCATAGCTAAATTTTCATATAAAAGATGATGGATTATTTTAAATTTTGATTAATTCTTGGAAAGATGCAATTTAAGTTATTAAATTCTGGGAAATGACTATTGGTCGGCTTTTAGAAAAATAGAAAAAGTTTAGGCGAATCTGAATTATGAATTAATTAACCAGAAGAAGAAAAAAAATCTTGTATTAGCATTCTCACCTTCGGTATCATTTCAAATCTCTTTCGATGAATATATCATCTAAATTCAAGGACGGTTGTTTAATACAATCCTTGAGAATGTTTCAATACATTGACTGCAACCTAGATAAAGTGCATTCAGTAGAGTTCTTTCCAAAGCAGCTCTAAAGCATTTGATCCATAAAGAAGTTCACCCGCTTAGACACAGATTTATGACCATCAAGCAATCTGGTGTGTGTTGAGAGGAACTTCAGCACCACAAAACACACGAAGGAAGACAAACATCGGTTGAAAGGACGTGGGTTGAATTGAAATGCTGATGACGGGAACAGACATGTAATGACGATGACGATGATGACGGGGCAAAACTCGTTCACTTTTGAGTGAACATTGTGGCCCGTTTTTGCATCGGATGCCACAATAGGGATACGAATATCCCTATCACGGTGCTTTGAGGCTATCAAAGACGTTGGCTGTAAAAAGAAAATAGTTATTAGAATAGGCATTAACAAAATGTGCTTTGAAAATTAAAAATCAAAAACAGGCTGAGATATAATAGCTTAAAGGGATTCAATACCCAAAAAGATTCCAAAATATCGAACTAAATATTATTACGTTATTTTGATGGTAAGACTTTTCTAAGCATATGTACAAAATTACACATCTAAAACTATTTTATTTAGGGAGTCATTTAAATTTTCGTTAATGATATGATAAGTCATTTCATAGACCATCAAAACTCTGCCTTTTTAAAACATTTTATGATGGTCATGTACTTAAAATTACCAAGGTCATTTTGTAAGCAATATAAGGTTTGGAAATTTTTTCTGCTTGTTTTGTATTACATATTTGATAATTCTGAGCATGGAAAATGATTTCGATAAACAGTTATTATTTTTAAGAAAGTATAAAAAATTAGATAATGCAGTGTTTTTTACGGTTTTTTGTAGTATGTAACAGAAAAAAAATTGTAAAACTATGCAAAACACCATAATAACTAAACCCTTGCACAACATTGCGAGAAACAATTCTAAAATTTAGAAGAAAAGTTTTAAAAAAAATATTAAAATTTATAGTGTAATAAGAGTTTTAAAATTTTGAAATATTTTGTAAAAAAGTTTGAAACACTTTTTATTCGGGAAAGAAGTTTTTGTGTTAAATGCATTTATTATGCGTGTTCAAATATGGTGAACAACAGTTGCAATTGCTTAGCATTGATAATTAAAAATCAATGCCATTTTCATTTTTTTATGAATATTAAAATGAGTTTGAAAGCAGAGAGAAAGGCAAACTATTAAGAAAACTACATTTTATGAATGACTGGAATCAATTGCTTTTGCTAAAATAATGATGTAACAGGTTTTTTTAAAAAATTTACTTCGCTGAAGAAAAATAAATCTTTTTACAAAGAGGATTAGTAGTCGATATTTAAGACATGGAATTCAATTTATTATTATTATTTAAGAAAAAGCAAAACCTACATTTTCAAATCTAAATTTTTATGCATATGTATAATATTGCAAGCGTTAAGAATTGTAGATAGCACCTAAATAAGACTCAAATTATTCTTAATAGGTTAGGTTTTGAATTAATGTCGCTGTATAGTACTATTTTTGACTAGTATGCGAGTAACATAGCTTAAATGAAACTAAACTAGATTTCCGCAACGTACTTAAATAATTATTATGAACAAATCACTAAATTTATGCTCTCAAGCTTAAAAGTATAATTTGTAGTTAAGAAAGTAATTAATTTTTAAGGAATATAATTCATTCATTAGATAATAATTAAATGGACGAATAACCGAAAGGAAATTTATATTTTAGATAGCACTTTAATTAAAACTTTATATGAAAATCAAAAGATGATAATCAAGTTGGCAAATTTTAGAAGTGTATATTTTCTTTTACCCATAATTAGCATAAAAAAGATACATTCATTTAATTAATTAATAAGGGGGGTAAATTTATATACACCCACATATATTAAACTTTGAAGCTATTTTCGGAATACCTACAATTCATTCTTCATTGCACATCAATATGACATGTCGCACTGGTTGAAAATCACTGCTTTAGAGCAACATGAGGGCTACTGAAAAATGATCTTGTGTCTTATAATCTTGGTAAAATAACGACAACGTCAAAAAAGGAACATGAGGGTTATTGGAAAAGTATCTTGTAATTTAGAGCCTAAATTTAATGAAGAGGACAACACAAAAGGAACATGAAAGTGTTATGTCCCGTGCTGAAAGCCCGCCTGTAGAGGGCGTTCTTTGTAAAGGGGTGAGTATGGGATGTCATACGATCCCCTCAAAGCAGAGCAGATCAAACTAATTCTCCGAAAGGAGCGGACGTAAGCGAGTTGATACTCGAGAAAGTTGTGAATCACAAGGTGATTGAGTGCTAACTGTAAACTGCACTGATCACCAAGGTAACACGAAAGAAACTGTTATTAAATGTATTGCGGGGTGATGGAGTGCTAGCTGCAAACTGTACTGATCATCAACAAAACACAACAGGAACTGTGTTGAATGAATAAACGAATTTGTTATTGTTAATAAAAAGTGTGTCTGATCTCATATGAATTTAAAGGGTAAGTAAATAGCTAAGTAAGCTACAGCAAGTTAATAATAAGTAAACTAGCTAAGAAAGCTACAGTAAGAAATGAGAGTTTGTGAGAAGCTAAGTGATATGATTTATGAGTTCTAAAGTAATAATAAGAAGTTATGTAGTGAAGAGTAAAAAAAAAAGTTGTTTAGCAAAAAGGGGGGAAATAAAGAGAAACTTAGGTAAATGTTAAAGAAATATAGAAAGAGAAAAAGTTAAGGTTTAAGTAAAAGTTGAAGTTAAGTTAAATTACTTAGCTTAGTTTGTGTGTGTGTGTGTGAATTGAAAAATTTCTATATAATAAGAGTTATTAGAAAAAGATCCTGCATTATAATTTAGAATCTGGATCATATATATATATATATATATATATATATATATATAATGAGGACATCACAAACCTTATGAGGAGTGAGGTTGAGTTAAGGATGGTTTTAGGTGGAATTTTGATTTTCACAATCTATTCAACTCGTATGTTGCTGGTTGCTAAATTCATGACATTTACATTTAAGTTACGGCGGCGATTTCCTTTTCTTGAATAGAAAACAAAGCTTACATTTATAAACTATGTTCTTACTTAAAATAAACGGATTTATAGAAGAAAATATGTCAAAGTTCTAGCGGATTATTTATTGCAGTATAAAATAAGACTTCAAAATATTTTTTTAAAAAAAATACATATATTTTTTATTAATACGCATGTGCAAAATGTCTCATTTGTGTCCTTTTTTGAAAAGTGAAATGCTTGTTAAAATATGTCTGTATAAAGTTTTTAAGGACGCTAAGTTTATAAATAATTAGTAATAACGTTAATATTCTAGAGTTAAAGAAAAAAAATATTTGCATTTTACAATTAATCAATCCCAGAAGAAAATGTTGAAGCTATTTAGTAATACATTTCTGTAAAAATCTCTTCTTGCATCAAAGTTTGAGAAAGTAAAAAGTTAACTATGTACATACAAACTCTTAAGCGGAAACACAATTCATAAGGGTGCACAAATTACTTGCGAGTATTTTTATATTTATAAATCTCTATTTATAATAAGAAATTAATAAAATTTCTGGAACATTTTGTATGCTACTTGTTGACGGATTTAAATACATTTTCAATATCTTCTAGCTTCATAAAAATATTTTTTATTTAAATTGATTGATTTTTTAAAATTTTCCGATTTTTCAACCAATTTCTAATTATTTCTCATTTATTTTAGCTCAAAAAGTAAACACACCAATTAATGTTTTTGGTCTACTTCACAATTAAAGAGATAATCGATGCAAAAAATAAAATTTGTTTAAGATTCTAAGATATTCAGCTTTTCAAAATTTTCAAGTCTTGAGACTTTCATTACTGTAAAAAATAAGATTGATTGATACAAAGCATGTCATAATTTTAGGAAAATATTTCAAGGCCTTTTGCATTAGTGCAAAATTCAGTTTAATATGAATGTTCACTATCTATCTCATTATCAATTTATTTTCTACCTAGACTCTTGATGCTTCATTTTATTAAGTTTGTTAAATTATTATTATGTTAATTTTATTTTAATTACATTTTATTTGGCATCTTAATTAACCTTCCTACCATGATTGGATTTATTCGGTACATTTCTGTAATTTATTTTGTGATAGTCCCATGTTTTTAAATTATGACACCTTATTTTGAAGTATTCCTTCAATTAATAAATTTGTTTAGAATATAATTTTTCTGACGAGTAGAATTTGTTCTTTTTCTTTACCACAAAAAAAAGAAAAAAAACTTTTTACCTGCCCATCTATTTGACCCGTATTATTATGTACAGAAAAATATAAAAGAACATTTAGAATTTTTTGATAATCAGCCTTGCAAATAATGTTTGATAGATGTCATTTGATAGAGAAATATTTTCAAAATCATTTCGTTTTTCAACTGGATATGATTTTTGTTTCCTACGTGCCGAAAACAAATAAACTGATAATCCATTCTTTCAACACTGTGCCGTAAGGCCAAAGTTTCAGATGAGAAACAACGAAAATTTAATAATTTAATATTTTGATAAAAAAATTAAAGAGGTGGTGTTGAGTCTGACGAGCCATTTCAAAGTAAAACACAGCCGTTTAGTCAAATGAATGCGAGTTCGTTAATTGGACGCGTAATTCATCAACAACATATAAGTAAGAATTTAAAGAACGAATATGAGGAATAACATTTTTGAACGAATAACTTTCTCTCACATTTAGCAATAGCGTTCTCTTACTGGGAATACCGATTTGGCTAACACCATGGACTTGAATTCGCTACAAAACTGACAGTTGTCATCACAATACAAATTGAAGTAAAGAAAGAGTTCAGTTTTAATTACGATGGAAACTCGACATGTTCAGTTCCGATCACGATTAAATCCTAACGGGTGGTGTAGTAACTACTGATGAATTCGTTGCCGCGCTTACATTCAAAGCGGTTGCAGCCATTCTCTTCAACAACAACGCAAGAAGATAAAATGCCTTTCTAACTAGCCAGAATGAGACGACTTTTTCATCCTGGTTGATATGGGCACAGCAAAAAGCGACCGGTCAACTTTTCTTCGGACCCACTAGTCCAGTGTTTGAAACAACAGCAGCCGACAACCAAGGTCACTCGCAATTCTCTCCTCCTGCATGGGGTAGAAAAACAATCCCTGGTGTTTCAGAGAAAACGTCAGACACCGAAGTGTTGGAAACAAAGATTGAATAGCTTGGGCTCAACAATGTATATCATGCCAACGTTCTAAAGTGCATCAACATACTTTAGCCCCCTTCAAAAATTCATTGAAGCGTCGACACGTTTTGATCATTATAGGGGCCGCTTTCACATTCAAAGGGATTTTCTCACTGCTTGACCGCCACCAATCATCGACTCTCAAGGCCATCAACTCTCTTCCCCTTTACGGGGTCGAAAAACCAACGGACGCTTAAAGTGGTGACACGGGATTTGAACACTAGATGGCAGCACAGCCTATAACGACTGATTACATATGTTCCCGACTCAAAACACTTGCCTCTGCATGTGTACCTAAGACAACCGCACACACAAATCATGACCAGTGATATTCCGGCTCTGGAGCACGTGTCGACGAGACCCGCCACTCAACACGAGACAGCCGATGATTCAAATGGAAAATGTTCCAAGTCAAATTCAACTCAACAGGGAAGGAATGCATATCAATTGCAATAATGGCAGAAAAAACCAACTTTCTCTACAAATACGAATGTTTCTCTTCTTATCATCATGATAGTACATGAGGGAGAGTATGCAACAACTTTCTTCAACAACAGCGCCAGAAGTTAAGACACCTTACCAACTAGCCAGAAGGAGACATCTTTTTCAGCCTGGTTCGTATGAGTGCAGCAAAAAGTGACCGGTCAAATTTTCATCGGTTTTGGTTAGATTTGGTTTTCAATAGCATCGCACTTGAAGCAACACGAGAGCTATTGGCGACAGATCTCGTAATTTTGAGCCTCGGTCAAGTGCCGAAGACTACGCCTGATCTGGCACCCCCCCATCTTCTAACTTCCACACTACGCCAACGAGAGGGCCCCGACAGATTTTGTGCATCAGCCCCAGCTACACGGCGGGTCTTTAGTGGCATCAAGGCCCAAACCCGTGACTCGACGAAAACCTCCTGCTGCGAGTCCGTAACCATAACCATTTGGCTACGGCGGCCACAACTTTTCTTCGGATCGACTGGTCTAGGGTTTGAAACAACAGCAGCCGATAACCAAGGTCACTCTCTCCTCCTCCATGGGGTAGAAAAACATCTCCTGGTGTTTCGGAGGAAGCGTCAGGTTCGAACAGAAACTAGGAGATGGCCTATATGTTTATTCTACTATATAACCAATCTGGTTGTAATAAATGAGTTCGTTTTCTTCATGCTTGTAATTGCATAACAAACCATACAAAATATGCCTTTTTCAAAAGAGCCATGGAAAACATCAGACAAATTCTCACAGAAATATTATAATGAACAAACGATTGTAGAAACAATAAAGAAGAAATTATCAGCAGACATTATCAGCAGAAGAAAATCCAGAAAGTATTAGAACACTTAAATATGGAAGATGCAAATAATGAAGCTCATAGAGAGATAAAAAAAAAAAAAAAAGCGAGGATGGCTGCAAGCTTCGCTTTTCTTTGCCAAGAGCATGTAAATATGTATCGAAGCTCTTGTTTGGTATTAAAAATGCACCATTTATCGTATATGTGGATGTAAATTTGTAATTAAAAGGTTTTGTTACTACCTAAGCTTTAAAATATTTTACATTGCTTTTACAAAAAGGTGTTGGACGGGGAAGCGAGGAATAAGTAGAAGCTAGATTTAAAAGATGCAAAATGAGTCGTTCCCTTTAATAAATATATAAATAAATTAAATTAAGCAATTAAAAAATTTTATTAGCAAGAATAAATATAAGCCAAATTGGTCTAAAAGACCCGTTACAGGCGAAACGAAAATGTTTCCGTTCAACAGAATAGAAATTACACTAATCTTTTCCAAAATATTTTTAAAGTTGTAGAAAATATTTTGATCAAACTTTAAATCGTTGGATTAAAATAGTTTCTACCACTTTAAAAATTTCCTTTAATAGCGCTCGGAACTATTTGATTTATAATTAGTCTTATTTTTAAATCCGAGTCTACGGAGACCTGAATTGTTTCGTAGTAATTAACTTCGATAGGATATGCTATCTTCACTGAAATATACTCTTTTCTTTCTGTGAGTCTAAAAATGCTCGTAACCTGATTGGTTCTTGATTGATATTGAATAAATGAATGAACTTTGTTGTCATAGTTTTGGATAACACTACTTAATTATCAAATTATTTTTGTAATTTGATCTTTGCTGTTTTAAACTATCCCATTCATATTTAAAAGGAAGAATTGATTACTATTGTATTCCTACAAAATCTAAGTATTAAGAATTCTAAGATTTAAAGATGAAAATTTTAAATTTAAGCCCATGTTTAACGTAATAATAACAAAGGGTATTCATTTTTAATATATCAAATTTTAATCCACAAACTTGAAAATATTAGAATTAATTTATTTTATTATTTTAATAATAGATCAGAAATAAAAACTTTAATATTTTAAAATGAAAAAAAAAAAAAATACCAATCTATATTGTGATACATTTAGAATGCACTTTTGAGGATTCATCCATGTTAAATGGAATTGATTTAAATATCCTCCTGTGCGGCGTGGTATCGTAACCAAGAGAACAAGGTATCACGTCAGATTTCGTCCTCGTCAGATAAAAAAGACTAAGAATAACGAAATCTTCATATATTCGTTGTTCCTGTGAGAAGCTATTGGGTGTCATAACTTTGAACCAAATAAATGTTTCCCCCATAAACAAGATTATTTACATAAAAGAAGAAGGGGAAAAAAATTCACTTTGATTTTGAAAAGTAAAAAAAAAAAAATTCTCTTTGTTTCCTGACAATGTATTTTAATCAGTAAAATATTATGTCACAAATACCTAATTAGGATATATATTGATATCCAATCTTATTTTTCTCAAAAGTGGCTATGATAGCCCTGGATGACAAAGAAGTTTAATGGCGCAAGAGCTAGATATGGCTATGCTGCTCAAAACAAAGTGTAACTGTGATATAGACATTTGTAAAATTGAAAAAAAGATGAAAAAATTGGTTGATAGGAGGGACGATCGAAAATAGAGAAGGATCACTAGGGTATCCAGGGGGAGCATTACCCGTGTTTATCAAAAGCAATTAATCCAATGGGAAGATAAAGATCACTGGGGTGCGTCTGGGTCATGATTCTCGTTTATACCTAAAGAAGGCAAACCCCTGATAGCCCAGGAGTCATGGCCGCTAGCTCATGGCTGGCGTTGTTTCCTCGCAAGCATGGGTTAAAGTCTTAATAATAATAAAGACATGTGGCTTGTAGTAAGGCTAAAGCTTGTTAATTTTTTTAAGGCTCAATGTTCTCACGTTAAGATGGCTTGGAGAGGGAAGAGTCAACTCAGGTGTCATTCTCGTCACTTTACCAAGGATCGAAATTATGAGGTTCATCATCAATATCCCTCAAGTTGCTTCCAAGTGCGATGTTAATAAACTATTGATTTGCTCAAAATCTTTTTTTTTTCTGTTTGAGAATTGCTCCGTAAAATCTGAATTCATTTTCTACATATTCATAGGTAATATATTTTACGAATAATATTGTGTTCTTTTAGAGAAAGCTTACCCAACCTAATGAATAGAGTGCAAGGAACACGGAAACTAATTAATAAACTTGATATCTTAGTTTAGCTTTGGAAATTTTCTATGAACCCATTCATGCGATCACAGAAATGGAAAGTTATTTTGAGCCAACGCTTTGTTGTATTTAAATTAATCGTATTTCTTCTTTTTAGTCATGCTCAAGTTTAGAAAGTATGAATAATCTTAAGAAGGGAATGTCTCTCTCATAGGCAATAATAGAATTTCTGCTTATTTAAGTAGCAAAGTGTAAAATTCAAGTACTGCTTTATATTCTTTATTTACATTGTAGATTGTATTGATTCTAAGGAAATATTTGTAATAATGTATTCAAAAGTGTTGGAGAAAATTCTAAAGATAAGCGTATTTCTGCCATGAGTGAAATTAAATGCTTATTTAGGTATGAAAGGTAAATTTTTACATTAATATTTATTTTTTTAAACATTTTTAAATTTTTAAAGTTTAGTGAAAGCATATTGAAACTAAATCCTGCTTGGATAAATTTATCTACAATTACAAATGATCTCTTTAAGTTAACTGAGACGTTAACTACTTCAAAATTTGCCTTATTTGCTTTTGCTTTTGAAACACAGAGAGTACTTTGCTGAATCCATAAATGTATAATTTATGAGAATTTGATAAACAGAATATTCGATAATTGTAAAAATATATTTAAAATTGTAAACAAATGTGCTTCAGTCCAATAGGAAAAGTATGCTCATTTCCATGTTTCTTAAAATGTAGATTTTTAGGATTCTGGGGTATACTTTCATTTTACTTTATAAATAATCGACATAAATCTACTATATCCATAGCCCTGATATTTTCTACATTATAAACTGAGGTTAGTTACAATATAGTGAACGTAATTTTTTACTGATAAATTCTCGCAAATTTAGGTATGCATGACACAATATTTGTATAAAAATTAAGGAAAATTTAAATTGTAAAATTTTAGATTTTATTAATTTCAAATTTTTGAGTTATAATTATATTCAGTGTATAAAATGTTATGTTTATATACTCTGCAAATTTTCAATGTTATAAGTGCTATAGAGTTTTGAAAATATGTACCTAATTTCAAGTACACGATTTATATAAATGTAAGCACACAGCTAATAATTACTGATCGCTCAAACATAGTCAATTTTGTTTATAATTGTGATTTTCTTTGCATAAACAGATACATTATTGTACAGATATAACAATGATAAAACCTGAATTCCTTTGTTTTTAATTTTTAAAAAAAGCCAAAAGTACTTAACTTTGACATAAAACAAGATCATTTTTCTGAGTCAATGCTGTGCGAGTTAAGTTAATAACGTGCTAGAATAATTATAACACTCAAATGCCCATTCTTGAAACGCTAATCTAGGTCATTTCAACTGGGAACAATTATTTCATGTTCTCATATTATTACATTTAATACCAATTTTTCTTATAAGACCGTTTGACTATGAAGAATACGTTTATTATTTATTGAGCCATATATAATAAATATATTCAGCGTTTAATTTTACCAGTTGTGATGTTAATTATCAATACTTGGCATTATATTAATACGCAATTGAGAAAAATCATAAAAACTCGTGCTACAGAAGAAATTTTTAGCACACTTGAGATAAAATTCTGCAACGACTCTCTTCTGCAACAACATTAGAAGTTAAAACGCTTTGCTAAATAGCCAGATGAGGCGTATTTTCAGCCTAGTTGGTAGAAGCACGCAAAAGAAGCGACAAGGTTAACTTTCCTCCGGACCCACTGGACCAGGATTCAAAATAGCAGCGGCATCCAAGGTCAACTCACTCTCTCCCTCCACAGCGCACGGGATAAAATAACTTCCTCCGATGCCTCGATGTTTCGTCCTGTATCGAAGTGGTGACTCAGAACTTGAAAACTAGATGGCAGCACAGCCTATAACTACTGACTGCATATGCGCCCGAAGCAAAACTTTTGCCTCTGTGCGTCTAACTAAGACAAACGCCCATATATTGTGACTAGTGATATTCCGGCTCAGGCGCACGTGTCAACGAGACCCGCCACTTAACATGAGACAGCCGATGACTCAAATGGAAACTGCCCCAAGCAAAAAAAAAAATTCATCAGGGAGGGGATGTATATCAATTGCAGTAATGACTGAAAAAAAAGCAATCTTCATGTTTCTCTTCGTATCTTCATCACAATGATACTAGAGGGGGAGTATGCAGCGACTCTCTTCTACAACAACGCTAGAAGTTATAACGCCTTGCTAACTAGCCAGATGAGTCATCTTTCCCGCCTAATTGGTAGATGCACAGCAAACAAGTGACTTTCCCCTTCGGACCCACTGGACCAGGGTTCAAAACAGCAGCTGTATCAAGGGCCACCAATACTCTTTTCCTTTCCACGGGGTCGAAAAAATCCCCGATGTTTCGTCCAGCGCCGAGATTCTTTTTCAAATGTAATACTGAAAAAATGAATGTTATTTTCTAAAACTCGCTTAAAATATTAATGTACAATTTACTCTTTGTATGACACCCGTCACGTTAAGAGCATTACTTGTATAACCGAATTCTTAAACTAATTTCTTGAAAAGAGAAAACCTTAGCCCCTAGAATTATTGTAAATGAAATCACGAATGATATCCCGCAGTCATTCGTCAAATCATTTATTTGTTTAGGCTATAAAGGGAAAGTTTCGGAATTAGTTCACAATCCCTCAACAAGTTCACTAATACATTTTACATAAATATTAAATAACAAGCTTATCCCGGTACTCGGGTCCGAGCAATTGATTACGTAGTTACGACGAAGCTTTATTTACTACTTCTAGAAGACAAAGTTTTTCCACACATATCAAATTAGATTCACTCACGCACGATTATATTTTAAGAACTATTAAATTCCTTCTCACCAATGCTCCTCTCCTTCTAACTTTGGCATAGCTTAGGTATCCGTGTTTCATTATCACTTCATTACACTTTGTTAGTCTAACTTATTTCCTTCGATCACGTTTCATTTGATTGGATGGAGGTTTTAATATTTCATAGCTTGAATTAGAATAATTCCTAAGGTAATTAATATAAGAATGCGAATGGTCCATCGTTGCAATTGACCATGGTTTAAATTCACGTAATCCGTTGCTTAAGCCCCTCTAGTTGATGTTAAGCGACATTAATTCAAAATTTGTAATTATTCTGTAATAACCTGGTAAGTGCTGAAATTTGAAAAGAAAAAAAAAAAAAACTCAATACAAAACAGGAAGCATGTAAATACATACCAAAAGCAAAAAGTGCTTGTTATACTCAAAACAATTCATAAAGTAATTTATCTAAAGAAATGCCCATATTATTAAGCATTGCAATATGATACACTTAAAGTCAAAAATATGATTAAAATATTTATAAGAATACTCCAATTACATATGTCAATAAAATTTAAATTTAGGATTTGCTCGTTAATAATGGATTTTTAGATTTTATTTCCTTCTTGAAGTTTAATGATATGCATTTTTTGTGTACCTGCTTGCTAAAAATGTTCGTACCGCTTTACTTTTTAAGTGATGTAAACTAGTTATATTTACATGTATAAAAATACTTAACAAAAGCTTGTGCCTGTTTGAAACTTAAGGACTACGTCAAGAATTTTATAAATTGAATATTTATCTGATTAAACTTATTTTTCCTCTTCCAATTAAATTATAATAAGCTAATTATCCTTGCATTATTTTTAAGTCTATAAGTATATCGAAATAATTGTTATTTATTGGTATGAGGTGATAATAAATATTCAAATATTTTTTTCTCTTTCAAAGATTGAAGACTGACTTATTATAATATCATAATTGTTTTCTTTTTTTACCAAAAACCTTTTTTTAAAAAAAATTTAGCTATCACTTTTAAAGTAAACTGATTTAATATATAAAATACTATTCTTAGGTTCAACATTTATTCATCATTAAAAAAATAAAACTATCCTTTGTTTTTATTTTGAAGGTTAAAAATAAAAATAGCAACTTGTAAGTACTTCGCATAAACTTACATAAATAAAAAAGGCACTTTCTATGGCTATCTATAACATAGTTTTCCTTAGAAAAAAATGCAATGCATCTATTAAATATGAATTTTCTCATTGATTATGCGCTTGTAAATAGATTCTTTATTCTTTATGATTGTCAATAAAAATATCGTTTTTGAAATAAAAAATGCTGTGCGTTATGAGTAAATGTAAAATTTGAGAATTTTAATCTAATATTTTCAATATTACATTTTTTTTAAAAAAAATATTATATACTTTAGAATTGAATAATTCAAATAAACATATAGTTCATATTTTCTTTTAAAATTTGTACAATAAAAAGGAAATTTAACATATGATTGATAAATCCGTTATATCAAGAATATTTAATTAAATTACTTATATTTAAGTTTAAACAAATTCACGCTAGTTTTTATAAAGAGTTTATTCTTAAAATACTAATTTAGTCCTTTTTTTTCTTTAGTAAATGAATAGCTTAAACACTGAACTTAATATAATATTATTTGATAAATTTAACAATTAATTCAAACTTGATATTATGATAACACTTCCTTTTAATAGCATCAATAATATTTTGTTTTCACGTACCTGATATATTTGAACATGTTATTAGTCTATTCTAAGCATCAGTAAGCATTAGAAACTTATACTTACCTTGGTAAGATACACGTCTTTGCATGCTAGGACACTCACTTCCCTAAAAAGACAGAAATCTAAATCAATGTCTTTATTCCGATAATAGTTTTAACATAAGTAAACATTTAACTTTCCTCTGAACTAACTGAAAATTTATTTTAATCACTAGTTTCATCAAGTTTGATATAAATATCTATTAAAATGATACATAAAAAAATCAGACTGTGTTTTGTGTATATACTATTTTATTAATACGAAACTTTTTACTTGATAAATAATTTATATCTCGGTAGCACATACTATTTTCAGCTGCGAAGGGAAGTGATTGACCTTTCAAAAATGAAACATTCTTTTCGAGTTGAATATAAAAGAGCAAAACTTGGTACATACCTGATATTCGGAACAAACTCTATAAATTTACAGAATAATGTATACTGAAATATCATATCTTCTTTCTTTCGGGTATGATATAAAGCTACAAAGTCTAGTTTATTCTAAATAATATTTACACAGATAAGAAATGTTAAAGTTAGATTCCTTTGAAAATAAGCTACCAATACTAATAAACATTCAAAAATCTAAAATATTACAGTGTTGTTGAAAACACACACACACAAAAAAAAAAAAAAAAAAAAAAAAACAGTATTCCTTTATATACCAAGTTATTTGCTGGAAAAGAAGTTACTATCTACGCTATTTTTTGCAAAACTAGAAATAAATCTCTATTGTATTTGTTTCCAGGCATAGATGGAAAAAAAAAACAACTAAAGTAACCAATATTACAGACTGCGTATTTTATCGGCACTAGTTTTTTTTTTTTTTTTTTAAACTTTCGATATATTTTTCTGTTTTAAAAGTCTTAACATACATTTAAAAGTTATTAACGAATTTTAATAATTATTACAATCATATAAATATTAGTTAAAACTTATTTTTCGTAAGATTCTAGGAATTATCAGTGAGATTGTATGGTTTCTTGCAAAATTTACTTCAGCGCATTCATAATAGTTCCAAGTACAAAAATGGAAAAACATATTAAAATTAATACAATATTAAGACATTATTTTTGAAAATCAGATTACATATTGAAACACTTTTTTTTCAAGAAATCTAAGGGTAATAAAAACAATTATTTCTTTTTATAGCTGAAATGATCTAATATTGAAGAATAAAATCTCAAATTCTAAGCATGTTTTGGGTAGAAGAGATTCCAATATTACTTTCTTCTTTTGACTCAGATATCATATAAACAGCTACGTATATTTTAATATACTACTATTCTCTATTTCAATATATTACTTTTTCCGTTGTGTAACATGTATTGTGTTTTATATCCTATACTTCACGCAAAATGGAATATTTCTCATTAAAATGAGATATTAAATATTTTTTAAATGTATCTAAATATTAAAAATGCGATGTGATAAAAGTCTATGGTTGCAAGACGAACCCGAACTTCTATTTATATAGGGATATATTTCTGTATGAAAAATTGTTGTTGAGTTTGAGTCCTATTCTGTAAAACTAAGGGAAAGTAACCTTAGATTATTCAAAAGGCTTGCACACTTTACTAAGTGTTCCTGATTTATAGAAATACTATATATGCTCTAATTGAAAGATAAATTATAATATGAAATAAAAAAAAAAGCAGAACAATTCGTTCCATTAATATGAATACATTTTTGGAAGTTTCGAGATCCTATATATATATATATATATATATATATATATATACTATGTGTCATTACAACTCACCAATATATAAATCATTATCTATATTGTGCCATTGTGTCCATTTTGTCTTTTCCATGATGGAGACTTATAACGAATTATTTAAGTACCAAAATTCTGACAAATGTATCAGCAAACAAATGTATTAGTTTGAAATCTTAAACGTGATACATTCTTTAAATACCTCAGATTAGTTTATTGATAAGTATGATTAGTGCATTTGTTTATTTTATATTAGAAAAATATTCGCACTTAATACTTAAATCTCAATATAGATAACGTCAATAAATCTTTTCCACGTGTCACTATTTTTATGTGTTTTGATGCGAGAAAATAGACATCTGGACCACGTTTCACCTTAAGCTTTGAGTGTTCTGTAATTACATTTTTCGCGGTTTTTTTTTGGATTTGTTCATGCACGGACCAATTGATTTTTTCTTTCGTTAGACACCTGTTAGTTGGCTCATCAGACCATAGGGGAAGTATATTTGGCGTAGAATATTTATTGTTTAGTTTCGTTAGAAACAACACAGTCAGACAGGTAGTAAATTTTTATTTCCCCCAGTCACGTAACTCCTATATATAAATGTTGATCTCTCATAAGACATTGTTTTATTACTTTCTGAAGTACTTTCCTGAAACAAGCGAATTTCGTTGTTGAATCCAGAAAAGTGGCTCTATATTTAGAATCCCATTAGTTTTTGAAGATATCTTTAAACGAAGAATATTGTGATTCTGGTCAGAGACAAAGATAAAGAGAATACAACTTATAATGGCAGAAAAAATTATCTATGCAAAGTTTTGCAAGGGAAAAATTCATCCACTAAAGGTGATAACTTGTTTTTAAAAATATATTACAATTTTTTTTTATATTCCATCGCCTTTTTTTTCGTTACATTCTAAACATATGAACTTTAACCGAACAAAAACCATATAAAGTTTCGATAATATAAAGAATAAAACAAATGATCATGCTATAAAAATCAAGTTATTGAATTCAGTATTAGAATTTAAGCAAACAACAAAAAATTGAAATGTACAATAATATTCTATTCTTTTTTAGACATTAAAATTAAATCAAATTATAAATTACTAAATTGAATATATTTTAAGTTAATATAATCATTACTGACATAAAAGGAAAAAAAAGATAAATCTTAGCAAATTAATCTATTTTTAACATTAATACTTCAGTCGGCAACATCAATTAAATGTGAAACTCTTGTGAATCATTTGGAAAAAAATTACATTATATTAAACAAGTTACGTGCATTTACCACTTTATTTAGAAAAATGATCAGGGACGACATTTCGTAGTTGCACGGGAAAAAAAAGCCATTTGAATGGCTAATAAAAAATAAACATATTAGAATCAACTTTTTTTTAAAAAAAAATTCTAAATAGCAATTATGCCACTGTCAATAAAAATTAGCCATTTTTCTCCAAATTTGTTACGACATTGTAATTCCGAACAAAAAAATGGATTACACAGAAAACATCTGTAGGTAACGTTTAAATGATAATTTTGAGCAATTTAAGTTTTTGAGAAAGTAATAAATGATTCGAGTTGTAGTTTCCATTGTCTGCTCATGTTTTTCACATTAAGAACTGGAAATTTATTCTACACTACTCGATGGGCAAGTACGATGCTGTCATTTTCATTCATGTAAAATAAAAGCAGAATTTTTTCCGCTATTTTTGCATTTTGAGTTGGATTTAAAATATCAACAGTTTATACGTGTATGCAATGAATAAAATCATAGTTTTTACATGAAGTAATTTGAAAATAGATTTGATGTTATTTAACTACTGGAAGATAAGATAGCTGTTTTATTTTTGAAAATTAGTTTTAGCTGAAAAGTTAAGGAATCGTAAGTAAACTACCTTTGTTGCATTGAAATTGCTCACTGTTATCAGCTAGTATTAATGTTATTTTAATACGTTAATTAAGTAAAGATCCAAGTTAAAATGTAAAATATTTTTTTTAATTTAAAAACATTAATTATTTTTCTTTATCCTACGATTGGAAATAATGTTATTGATGTAATTTTTAATAATAAGATTTTTATGGTACATTTTGAGGAAACGAAACATTGTTTTTCAAACTTGTAAGAAATAAAATTATGCATTTATTACAAAAATGCTACTGAAAATAAAATTCTGAAAGATTTCGATGTATATAATATATCAACGTCACAATTTTATGTATCAAACTAGATACAGATTTAAAGCTTGTAATGAAAAAATAATAATTATATACCTTAAAGTCTTATTCTTATATCCAAATACCCCAACAGATGAAACGAGAGTATTTAAAACTTAACTTCAGAAAACAATTATAAGATAGCTTACCTTTTTCGTCTCTCACGGAAAAAAGGTGCCTTAGAACGAAAGTATAAAATGAGTGCAAGCTCTATAGAATTTAAGTTGTATATCAAATTAAAAGACATAGGCCTCTGAAGCATTTCTTTTTAATACGCACCGTTGGAAATTAAATTTGAAATGAATAGCCATGTTCACATTCTTATTGAAATAGACTCTGACGAACTTCAGATTAAACGCTCCGATTTAAGTGGGAAAAAAAACATGAAAAAAAAAAAAAAAAAACCCTAAAAATCCCCCCCCCCCTCCTTTTTCTTCATGACAAAAAAGTACCCGCACTTCTCCTAATTAAAATGCTTTGGATCATGGATTTGGTATTTTTTTCCTACTTAAGCTTGATTTAAAGTTACAGAAAGGGCACGTAGAAAAAAATAGGGGTATTTGTAAAAAGATGTATTAACAAAAAGCTATAATTAACTAAAGAGACAAAGGCGTTAAAACAATGGCAAATTTCTCGGAAAAAATATAGGGAGGCAAACTGTTTGCAAATGACGAGCCTTAAAACAATTGCATGAAATTTTCCACTGGGTAAACTCTTGTATAACATTATTGCTCAGTTGTTCTTATTAAAAACTTAATCTCGGAGAATTCGTTACTTAAAGAATGATTTTATCAATAAAAAAAATGTACTTTATATTAAAACTTACGAATAATTGAATTGTAATTTTACAATACTCACAACTCTAAAGACATAAATGCACATTACCATTAAAGAAGAAAATATCTAAATGTATTTCTTTTATTGAAATATGCTTTGATGTCATGGTACATTACATATACTTAAAAAGAGTTTCATCATATTTTTTTTTAATTCTAGAAGTTATACGCAGCTTGTATCATGGAAGTAATTATTACATATGTATTCTTAAATAGTTTTATAAGAAAAATTTTCTACACTGCTTTAATACATTTCAGATCAGATGTTTAATACATTCACTAAGAATTCAGATATTTCCGTTTATGTACAATGAATGTTTGAATGATTTCTTATTTTCTTAAAAAAAAAGTTTATGAGGTGTATATATTAAACTCTATTTTTAATACTTAAAAAGAGCTATATAAAAGCAATTCTGATTAAAGAAAGCTGCTCATATTTCTTATTTACATTCTATAACGATAGGGATTTAATTTTATGTATGTCCTTAAAGTATTTAGAAATTAGAGGTGGATCATAGGAAATTTACTTTTCTTGCAAACGTTTTTAATAATTAAATGTATTAAAATTTAATCTTATAATGTTTTATTCCTGATTAATATAAAAAAATTAACTGTAATAAAGTAATTTTATCTTTATGAAATCAGAAATAATAAATAAGAAAAAGAATTACGATTTAAGTAAGCAAAAAAAAAATTTGCTTCCCAGAAAATTATTAATTTGAAAGTAATGTTTATATTCAAATGCAAAAAGAACCTTCAATAAAATACATAGAAATAGTATTTTAATCACTAAATTAAAACAAAATAAATTTTTACTTGATGATTTCATTTTAAAGGTTTGTTTTAGAATAAGTATTTAATCAATTGCTTTAATTTATCGATTACACATTAGTTTCTAGTTGCTAATGAATATTTTGGAATTATATATAATGGATAACTGATTTTAGAAGAATGCCGAAATGTAGTTCTTTAAAGAATTATTTGATTTTTTAAAAGTTTAAATTGAATTTTTGGCTACTTAAATCTTAAATATGCTAAAACGTTTTAAAATAAATTATACAACCTTTCAGTTATCAACTCAACCGATTTCAATATATATATATATATCACTAATATAAATTTATAGCATTAATGCATTATTAATTTATTGAAAGACAACTATATTTTTATAGCAATCTACTTCAGTAATATATAAGTAAATAAAAAATTTCATCATTATATATATATATATATATATATATATATATATATATATATATATATATTGTCACTTTTTATGCTCAAGTAATTTTATGACTATAAATTAAGCATTAAGGGATATTTAATGTGAATAGACATCTTTCTAAACTTAATTTGCTCATGTTACGTATGTTTTATAAATTTGATTATATTTCTATGTATTACTGTATGTAAAATTAATACAAGTAGTGTGTTATACTTGAAAAATCTTAATTTTTCTCTTAAGTATATTTTTTTTATATTTTTGATTTTTCAGCTTTTGGTTTTTAAAGATTCTTTTGCTGTATTTATGTTTAATTTTAAATTTATTTCTTCGGATCTAAATTTTCAGAATTTTTTCAATTTATATTTCTGGTGTTATAACTATTCTTTAATAATATATTTTGTTGATGAGCATACTTAGGCCTAAAATTCTAAAATAACTTAACAGTCTAAAGCCTGTTACAAAATTCAGTATACTATTATGCAATTTTGCATTTCCAATAAAAATTCAAGACTTTAAATTTTTCGAAATTTTCTATTTTCTTGCTATTTTGTACATATTTTTACTTTTTGAATTATAATTATTAGAATAATAATATAAATCAGGCCTCAGTTTTGTCAATTACTTGTTCATTTTAGCCAAAATTTGAAGCCAAAGTCATTCAATTTAGCCATCGTTTTCGTCGACTTGAGACTCGGAGCATTATCTTGAAGGAACAACACTTGGAGGAACACAACGTTTTTTTTTTTCTTGATTTCAACGCTCAGTATATCCAATAATGCCTTATAATATTCATTATTATAGTTTTACCTTTCTCAAAATAGTAAATGAACAAAATACCATGCGCGTCAGAAAATACGGAAGCCGTAATCTTGCCAGTTGAACTTGAGTTTTTGGTCACTTTGGACGACTTTCATTGGCCGCTGTCCACTCAGCTTACGATCTTTTTTATTCAGGTGTGTAGTAATAGATCCATGTTTCATCTATTGTCATATACCAAAGCAATAAATCATTTTTACTCTCTTGAAAATCTCAAACAGCGCTATGAATTATCGACGAATTGTTGTTTTCGGTCCAGTGTGTACAAACTTCACTTTAAAGTCATCTGAAACTGTTTTGTAAATATTTTTTTATGTTTTCGGGAACAAACGATGAATT
Organism: Nephila pilipes; assembly: GCA_019974015.1. Taxonomy (NCBI): domain Eukaryota; kingdom Metazoa; phylum Arthropoda; class Arachnida; order Araneae; family Nephilidae; genus Nephila; species Nephila pilipes. The sequence goes on from BMAW01056371.1 coordinate 137,287, forward strand.
TCTGCTTTCAGCATCATTTATGTTTGCACAATCGCGTTGAAATTTAGCTTACCAGCCAATAACATTTGATTTCCCTGGTACAGAGTATCCTTAACGCTTATCAAGTCACTGTTTGGCTTCAACAGTATTTCCCCCCAACAAAAATAAATGTCTAATCAACCCTTACAATTCTTTTTCATTCAATAATTTAAAAATCACAAAACTGGAATCACTAAAACCATTTTAACTTGTAAACTAAGTGTTTCAATGTCATGAAAATTTCACACGTATCGTTTGAAGGTTCGTACATCCCAAACTCATATGGATATGTTAGCAGTGTTGCCATATAAGTGTCAGATTGCAGACTTATTGTAATATATATATATATTCATTTTTTATACATTTAAAAATACTTATTTTACAATGTATTTTTCTTCGTTACTTATGAGTCGTTACTTGCTAGCGTAAGGGTAATTTGTGAATACCATTTTCAAAAAAAGGCATTGCATTTAGAGTCGAAGAACTCGTGCAGTGCTAGATTGACATAGGCTTCAGTTTTGAATTTTTTTTTCATTCAAAAAATTTTGTAGAGAGAGAAACAGGTGATAATCAAAGTATGCTAGGTCTGGAGAGTATGATGGGCACAACAGCATTTCTCAGCCTAGCTCTGCGATTTTCTGAAGAGTCACCAAAGCATAAAGTGTTCTGTTATAATCATGATGCAGACTGATATGCTTCCTATCGAATATCACATATCCCGTTTCTTTGAGTGCTTTGCTTAAACCATCCATTTGCTGATAGTATCCCTCCGAATTCAGCTTTTTGTTAGGTTTCCAATACTCGTAAAGTATTGATTCCTGGACATTCTACCGTGTTCATAATATTCTTCTATTCAAGCTCAAGTAGGGCTTAGAGGTTGAGGGTGCCAGTTGTCCAGTCTCCCTGTATACTGTTTCTCTTACGGTATTTTTCTAAGTAATCAATTTTTCATCATCAGTTATCATTGGTCCAAGAAGGATTCGCTTGTATTCTGAATAAGGAGATAAGTGTATATGACGACTCAATAAAACAAAGTTTGCTCGCTTAATTCCTGAAGCGCTTAGTTGAGATATTTGTAGACCAATCTTAGTAACGATGGAAATTGAATTAAGAAATAAATATGATTAAACGTATGAAAAATGTATTTTTTTCCTTCACTTCAGAAACAAGCAGAACTTTTCGGTTGACTTAATATATATATATATATATATGTGTGTGTGTGTGTGTGTGTGTGTATATAGTTCTGTTTATTTTAAATAATAGCAATAATATACCAATGTGTGTGTGTGTGACAAGAGCTTCATATATTTTACTACTTAACTATGTGGTGCAAATTGTAACAGAATTTATAAGATATTTTTAAATTTCTCGAAAACATTTTCATTCTTTTTCTGAATTGAAAGAGCTTTTTAATAATAAAAGTTTTTACAATAATTGAGTTACACAATTACATTAATGTTTTTTTTAAAAAAAAAGCCTCCTGTTTATTTATGATAGTTTTTAGATACGCATATCAAGTGCCATTATTATAACTAGATAATTATTTTAAAATTATTAGCATTCTCTTTTAGATCTTGTACAAAAAAATTTAATTGTTATAGCCTTATATTACTGTTCTGGTATTTTCTATTTTGCTAAATAGCTGCTCTTATCTTTAAAAATACAGCAAAGAAGAAAACACTGAATTTAATTTTTAAGAATTCAGAATATAGTGTGAAGAAAATCCTCTAACCTTCTGCAAACACTTACAGGAGATGAATTAGTAACTCTCATCACGTAACTGGCCGAATTCTTTCAGGAAGTTTTGAATAGATAAATGCTAGGATAAACGAAATAAGGGGAGGGGGGCTTCAATCCATGATCCGATTAAGCTCTGTGTAGTTTCTTATGATGCGAAAGAGATAACGCAGATTGTGGGAAATTCATTTTAACAGAGAAATTATTAAATTCTGCCAGGAAAACGGTACAGATAAAATATTTGGTACACTCAAAATGAGTAAATAAATAATAATGATAAAAAAGATTTACGATATTTGTTCCTTTTTTATTATTAGATCTACTAACAATTTTTCCTTCACTTCCTTTCTTTTAGTTATTGCTTATAATTTTTGAAAAGTATTGGTTGCGAATAATTCAAAATAAAGGATGTGCTTTATTTGTTTTAGATTAATTTAGTATGGTCCAATCCATTGGAAAAATGTATATATTTGTTGTGCTTGTGTTTTATACGATTAATTCATAAAGTATATTATAAATATATAAAAATTAATGTAATTTTAAACTATATAAAATATGCGGCATTAATATTGACTTCACATTTTCTTAAATAACCTATAAAAGTAAAAAAAAATGTATTGCCGAAAACAATAATTTTATTTACATTATAAAGCTAATTAATTACATTAAAAATTCAATTTCCCCATTTTGTAATAACTACTTGATTTATATCTTTCACGAAACGAAATATTTTCTGAAATATCCAGTGAGAAATTTTTTATAAATAAGAATGAAAAAATGAGACATATTTGGAGCTTTTTGAGTTTAAAAACTAGAAGTTCTGAATTTTCAAACTAAAATTATTCTAATTTCTTAATGCTTCTCTTTTATTAATTTTTTATTTGTTGTCTTAGACAAAATTTAAAATGCTCCACTCGAAAGCAAATAACTTTAATTCGAACGCGTTAATAATCAGAATATATGAATGCACATAATTTAACTCACTTATTTATTAACTCATTAAAATGATCGCGATTATTTCATTTTAAATTTGTTTGACTATTTTTTCAAGTACATAAATATCAATAAAAACAACTTATTTAGAGTGATATCAAAACAGCCATAAATTACAAAATTTATAATTTGCAAGGTGTAAGCTGCTCGATTTACAATTTGTTTTAAAATAAATTACAAAATTTGTGAAATAAAAATACAATATTTTTTGAAAAAATGTCTTAGATTAAAAATATTATATAAAATTACCAAATACTTACGGGTTTTCTTGCGAAATCAATATTAGTTCTGATAGATCTTTGGTTCAGTTCAAGGGTTGGTCTGAAGTTGTCTGCCAAGGGAGCTTTGGGGTTCTTTTCATCCCCTTGCATGAGTCTGCGCAGAGCAAACAGCTACAAAAAATTAAAAATTTATAATTATTAGCATTCATAAGCACATATAATCGTTTCATTTTTTACTGCAATATTAAATTTAGACTAAAATAAAATTAATTTTTCCTGAATTTACAGTCAAATCCCTTTAACACACAGTTAAGCTACACGAGAGTCGTATTTACACGCTGTTATACTGTAACTTTGGGGTATTTTCGAACATTCACTTAATTTAACATCTTGGGTTCCTTTCTTAGTTTTTATTTAAAATTCCAATTCCTTTTTAGTCAAATGAAACGTGATTACACAAATCAGATGAATGCAGGAATTGTAATGAATTTATTTAAGGATAGTAATACGTAAGTGAAACATAATTGACAGTCGGGGGGATAGCTGATTGTGCATAGTCGAAAGTTATTAGTAATTTAGAAATTGGTGTGAAATACCGTAGTTGTTCTTCTATGATTAAATTCGACTAGAAATGCTTCCAGCTCTAAGTAGTAAAAGGAATCTAACCCGCAATATTCGAGGAGTGCCTCACTCGAATTGAGTGAATTGGCAAGCTAAGAATTTATTGTTTAAACTCTATACTAAGATTCAGACGCGCTAAAAGTTATTTGAGAGAGCCTGATCTTGCATAATTTGTGAAGAAAGTTAATAAATATTGTTTGTATTTTTTTACGTCTCTTCAATTGGAATTGTGAAATTATTGATAATTATTTAAACTTCACGATGTCTGTTAAATAATGAGGAGAAGGCATTACAACATACCATGTCTCGATAAGCAATCACTTTCGATATCACTCCTAGATATCGTGGAATCGTAATCATTTTGATTTTTTTTATAAAATTCAGATTAACTTTTGTTCAGAAGACAAAACGAGTTCCTGTTAATATCTGAAATTGAAACCTATTTTTTCATTCCATTTTATCTATACGAATCGTTTTTTCTCGGAAAGTGAAATGTTCCAATTTTGATTCTTTTTATGTAAGACACTATTTTCTGAGATCTCGGGGTGAGTGAAATTGCCCGAACGTTTAACCTTTTGTGTATTGGTCAAAATGTAAGAGTTATAAAGAACTTTTGCGATATGAATTTTTTCTAAGGGATTAATTACTTGAGTAACAGGGTTCTTGGATTAAAGCACAGTAAATAAGTTTGGCTATGGAAGAGATTAAAAAGAAATAAAATGCCATTAAATACAATATTGTATTAATGATTAGTTCATAAAACTCTGAATTCAATTTTCTTTAAGACTTTAAGCATTGTCTTATTAGATACTTTTTCGTAATTTTTTGTAACGAGCAATTGATTTACATATTATAAAAATAGCATACACAATAATAAATTTATATTCTATAAATAATAAGTTACTCAGCAATGTAACGTAAAAGTTCAAAACGCAGAAAATACATATCAATGAATTATCAATCATATCAATGCTTATATCATCGCTCAATTTGCACTGACATTATAGATAACGGTTCGATTAACCCATGATTTAGTAACCGCTACCCCAAATACCTCATGGTAATGTAGTTAGACTATATAAATATAATACAAATGAATCATTAAAAAATCCTCTTACCAAAACCCTTTAGTCTTTTTTTAAAGAGTACCGTGTTGGAATATTTCATGTTAATAATTAAAATTCATTATTTCCGTCAAGGCTTATATTTTATATTTAGTTCTATATAAATAATGAAACTGATAATTAAATTTGCGTAAGTAATTTAAACATTCCTTCTCCAAAATATGTTTTTTTTTTATATTACAGCTATAAAATATATTTATTGTGTTTGGTTAAAAAAAACTGAAATAAACACGAATCTGGACTTAAAATCTTAGCAGTACATTTCTGATTTTAAAAATACAGCAAATTTTTAATGATTGAATTATCTTTGATCAAACTTTCATTTTAAAAATTGAGGTAGTAGCAATGTTTCATTGTGTTTGTATTGGGAATAATAAAACAAACAACTATGTCAAAAAGAAATCACCCCAGTATGGAATTTCTCTGCGGCTTAATGAAATCTGAAAGCTATAAAAATAAATTTAAATAAATTTTCTTTCTCTCCATAAACTAATAAGGTTAGGACACCATCTTTAACGAAGTATAATTTTGAATTAATTAATTAATTATTTTAATTTTCTTAAAAGATTACCTTTTGAATTCTTTTTTTTTTAAATTTTCGACTCAAAAAACAAATAAGGAAACAGCCTTGAAAGGAATACACAAACATGAACTTTTTTTAAAAAATAGTTGAATCACATTCTTCACTTACGCTTTAAAAAGGCTTCTTCTCAGCTTTTGACACCATTCAGCCAGTTAAGTGATTACTTTCAGAAATGTATTGATTTTTACTCCAACTTTTTCATTACTTTTATTGCTCACTCAAAAAAAATTTTAATCTAACTTAATAACATTTATTTTAAAACAGATTTTTAGTTTATTCAACAAATAAAAATACAATTTCTCCCCTTTTTTCAATTGACAAAAGACTTACAAATATTTGTTGAAAATTATCTCCTCGAGTGTTATTAAGTCAAAATATGTGCAGTTACAAAATTTCTTACAAGAAGATTAGTTTCATAAACGCGAACAAATATTTATATAAGTTTAAACAGATACTTCAAAGAATTGAACAACGTCAACATTTTTTGAAAGATGTCAGATATTTTACAATTAAATAAAAAATAAAAAAAACATATCAGAGTATTTAATTTATATAATTATACTTCAAATGAAAATTTTTTAAATTATAGATTTTTTTTTTGACTTCGCAATAGTGTTTTAATACCATTTTATAGTTTAAACATCGAACCAAAAATTGGAAAATTTTATTTAAGCTCCTCTTGGAAAAATATTCTTCCTTCTAGACACCAAAAACTAAAAATTTAAATTTTAAAAACAAACGTATTAAGTAACTAATATAAATTACTTGAAAATAAAGTCTTTTATTCAAATTATTACGTTCAAATAAATTAAAATAATTAGGGGTCCATTTATGGTAAATTCGAATAATTGTAAGAAAAAAACTCAGGGATTTTTAAATATATATATATATTAGTATACATATTTTTTATACTTGAAAGAATTATGTGAAAATAAAATTTTTTTGGAATTATACAGCATGCAATTTTCGAGAACTGGATGTTTCATAAAATGGCATGAATTATAATTATTCTTATTCAGTTTTATCTTTTATAATCCTCGTGTGCATCTAAACGAACATTTAGTATCTTTTATTTCAATTCAGTACTTTTAATTATTAAAGTACAGAAAAGTAAGGATATTTTTTCAACAGTAACGCTATTTAGGCAATTAGAATATACTTAAGCCACGCGAAAATTTTTGAGAAATCTTTAGAGTTAAGCCAGATGTGTTGAAAAATGTTTCCCCCTCATGATGACGCGGTAATAATGATGAAAAACAAGTAATGATAATTATTTAATCTATAAACATTGGTTCGTTAGTTTATATTAGAATTGGAGAGTTTAGCTCATTTTTAATGGAATGTAAATGCTGAAAAATATCACCCTGTTTATATGTACGCCTTATGTAGAATCCCATCGACAAATTAACAGTAGCACTATTCCAGTCAGACATATGCTAATTTTCAGCGATCCCAATTCTAACAGTTTGGCAGCCAAAATCTCTAACTCCACTGAAGTTAGTAAAGTATGAATCCTTTTCATTTTGAATCATAAATTCATCTATTTATGATTCTGAGTGGGTGCGCATTCTTCCGATATTTTTTACTACACCATTTGGCTGAGCCCTTCAGTATAACAACTTATGCGCATGTACACCGGATTCTCAGTTATTATGGGGGTGGGTTAATTTTGAAAAGTTCGAAATGCACAGTTCTTAATCTTCAGTTTTATAAGCTTTCTACGAGTCCGAAAAATGCATATCCTATTTTAATGTTTTTTATTTATTATTATTATTATTTTTAAAAAACTAGCTTATTAATTTATATCGTTTGTAAACGGTTAGTCGCCATTCTATCAGAAACCTGGACAGCGAATACACTCTTGCCGCAATCCTTGAAGTTACACCAATTCTGTTTATATACTGTGTCACCACTGAGACCTTAATATCATAGATGTCATGGTCGCAGATTCGAGACTGTCGTTGTTTTCGTCGAGTCGAAAGGTTCGAGTTCTGATACCACTAAGAATCCGCTGTTTGGTGGGGGAGAATAGACTTTTTTTCTACCGAGGCTCCAAGTTCTGCAATTGGTGTAATATGGAAGTTTGGAGAGGAAAGTACCACTTCAAGTATCATCCTCGTCAAACGATTGAAGATTTAAAATTACGATGCCCGTCGCCAATAGCCTTCGAGTTGCTTTTTATGCGGCACTAATAATCAATCAAATCACTGCTTGTCCGGTTTCAAGTGTAATGGCGTATTGTTTCCGTCAGGGTACTTTTTAAGCCAAAAATTATTCATACCCTGGAAAATACTACATTGCGTTCTGTTCTGTGAGAGGCTGGTAGCAAGTTTCTATTTATTTATTTTTTCAAAAATGTAAGGTGAAAAAATGTTTCCATTTGTCACAGAATATCAAGTAGTTTGGTTTTTTTTTTTTGCTTGGCAGAAAGGTTGATGCGATTTTACACAAACAAATTTTTGATTTACATTTTATATTATGTTAAGCTACTGTCATCCTAATTTGGAAAATTGAGTACTAATAAGCTAATTCTTTGTAACAAAGTAAAAATCTTTACTTAAAACTCTTATAGGAATATTATGAAATTGAAAAATTCACATTAATTTATTAAAAGAAGAAAAGAAAAGCGATTCCTTAATTTTTGAAATTAATTTTATTTTCACATTAAGACATACATTAATCAAAATCTTTTTCTATGACTTGACCAAATGTTCCTGCTCAGACAACTCTTAAATGAATAAAAAGAACTATATTCTCTATTTAAATTTAGGAAAAATTACATAAAACAGGTACTTTGTATGGTAACATATAATTTATTTATGAGGTTAAAGTAACCCTTAAAGCAATCGTTATTTTAAGCAATTCAAAATACGTTACAAAAATATCTCCGAGTTTAAGAATTTGAAAACATAGTCTAGCCCAACTTCTGCAATACCGTAGATACAAAGTTGCCTTCGAGTTTCAATGAGTTAAGAAATGAAAAGAACGAGAAGGGAGCGAAAAAAAATCATTTCTTGAGCAAACCGACAATTTGTATATTTGTTTTTACTGTAAACTTCGTTATGTAAATCTTTTTTCCCTTCCTTTCGAATAGATGCAGAGCCCCCTTTTTTACGTCTTTAAAAAAGCTATACATATAGATATATATTTTATTTAGGAATGGAAGGAACTCAATGCTTTCGTTTTTCACTGTTTCTTTTTCGCTAACTTTTTTTTACTCTGTTCCCTCGAGATTAGCGGGTTTTATTCTTTTTCATTTGGAAAGTTGTCTCTATCGTAGTTTTTGTCTTTGTTTTTATATTTGTAAGCCACTTGTTTTGTCAACTGTATCTCTGAATTCGAAGAGCAAAACCCCAAATTTTATTAAAAAGAATAAAGACAAAGATTCTTGTAAATGCTTTTAAAAGTCCACGTCACGATTTGCACCAAAATGAGTTACAGGCTTTCATTTCTTTACAAATACGAAACTGATAAATCTGAGCATCGCTCAGAGTAATTGAACTTTCCAATAAGTTATATATTTTACTTTGTTAGCTTCCTTTTTTTTCTCTTCATTATTTGGTTTGTTACAATCAACATTACATTGAGATGAATTTCGAGTCATTTCTTTCCGCAGCCTTTTTGAAAATATATAATCAAATTATCTTTAAAAGAGAACACAATCGTTTCATGTTTTATCCGATTTGAGCGGTTCCGTGTAGATTTTATTCGTGTTATAAATTGGTATTTGCTTACTCGAGTGAAATGCTTACCCATACTTTCGATGCTTTCTACAACGGGATCTGTTTAATATTTTTGTGATCTATTCCACAAAAGATTTTAATCTCAAAATATTCTTCCCATGTTTAAATTTGAAATAATTAAATTTATTTAAATTTTTTGTTTTAAAAATATACACGGCACAGTTAGGCATATTTTCATTTCATATGGATTTATCTTAACTTTAAAATCGTATTTTATAAGTGGTATTATACGGGGATTATTTGCATATATATATACAAGGTTGGTATAATACGTACCAGGAATGTTGTCATAAAATTAAATTTATCGAAGATATTTTTATTGTGAATTAGTAATTTTCTGAATATGAGCCTCCTGCATCAATTCGCCACTTCCAGAACCTTTTCTTGTTTTCATACATACCTTGGAAGTCGATAATCACAAGCTTATATAGACACTCTGTCGAAGAAACATGAACCACATCAAGCATCTTGAAATGATGTCCTTTGAGACTTTTTTTATGTCCCAGAAAACATAAAAATGTCGAAGGGTACCAAATATGAAATGTAGGGTCAGTGCAATATTTTGACGTTCATTTCGATCAGTACTTCCCTCACAATTCATGATGTGTGACTACGCGTATATTATCGTGATGAAGCATTCGGGTATTGGCTATTTCTTTTGGATGCGATTGGTCTACCATCAAATATTCGAGTAACTGTGCATATAACTTACTATTCACCGTTTGTCCTTCAAGTACAAATTCCTTGTGGACCATATCTTTCGCATCGAAAAAGACACGAGCATCGGCGTCTTCCGTTCCATCTTTGAGTTTTTTGTGACACTCAAAAACACTCGTTCTGGACATGATTTCATCTTTGTAAGCTTAACGTATCATATCAAAGTTTCAGTTGAAGATTAGTTTAATTTTACACATAAGTTGATGTCACAATGCTACTCGATAGTTCACAAGCATTAAACACACTTTCGTCTCGGGCGATATCTACACACACCAACCACTTGAGGATAATTAACGCGGGTCTCCAAGCAGGTTTTTATTTCTCTACCTCTATCTTATATTTCTCTACCTCTATCTCTTAAGTAGAAAGTTCTTTAATGAGAGGGATATACATATAGATCCATTTTGAAAGGGTCCAGGAGCAACAGGATTGTCCCCTTAATAGAAATGTCCCTTACAGGAGGTACATTTATATCTGAAAGAAGTGTATCTCTACTTAAACTACATGATAATTTGTATATATAACTATTAATTGTTTTCAATGAAGTACGTGACCAAACTAATTTCTGCTGAATGTAACGACATAATTAAAGATTCAGTAGTATAAGTACAAATGAAAATTAAATTTTCCATTGTTACCATATGGAAATTTCTGTAGGTGACCTGAATTTATATATTTGCTATAACAACCCCTTTCTGGACAACTTTTGCTTTAATTCTCAGCCGATTAACCGTCCTTGACATCTTTGTATTGTGACTCAAAATTACTCGAACCTTCACCTATTGCACATATAATATACATCGCGTAACATAAGAACTCACAGACAATTTTAATTTAAGCACTTCAAATTAGCGTTTGTTAAAGTTTAGTGTAAAATTCAAAGTTGAAAACATTAAGTTTGATTCTATCTTTTACGACAGAAAGAAAAATAGATAAATAAAAAGGAACAGATTCTGGTAAAATTGAACTTAATTAATTTTTTAACTGAGTAAAGAAACTGCCCAATAGCTATTTAATTAAAAGTTTAATGATATTAAAACTTATTTCATATCCTCAATGACTTACTATTCAAATTTAGAGGGACTATAAATGATCGAAATAACGAAACAGATTTATACCTTATTTTAATAAAAAAGACTTTACTAAATTCACAGATCTTTAGCAACATTATTTACAGAAATATTGAAATTTTTTCAACAGTGGGCCAATTTTTTTCATTGAATTTCAAAACATTAAACTGCTTTATCTTAGCTTTTATTTATCATGACGACCATATATTAGAAAAGCTAAGGTAATTTTCTTAACTGTTATAAAGTTTGAAGTTTTTTCTGATTATTTTGTACAATGTATTTGATAGTGAAGGGCATGGAATGAGGATTAGATAAAAACAGGTATTTTTTTTAAAAAAAAAACACAAAATTACATACTGTCAAATTTTTTTTTCCAATTTATCAAAAAAAAAAAAAAAATTTTTTTTACTTCATAGTTATTCAATTTAATCTAGAAAGCAGACGTAGAAAGATGTAATAAATTTCACTCAGCACTTATAAAAATTAATGGAACATTTGTTTCCAAAATTTTAAAATAAGTTACCTATGGTACTGTCTCTCTGTTACGTAATTTGGGAAAAAAATTTAATAGTATTATTATATCAAATTTTGAAACAATGAGCTTTTTCTCTTTTTTTTATAGCAAAATTACTTAATGCTCTATCTCATGATCTGAAATTAAATTGGCACCAAAAATATTTAGAGATTTAATAGAGAAATTGTAATTTTATATTTAGGATTTTGATTAGAATTAAAACGAAAAGTATTACGTATAACCTATCAAATTACGGGAATTTTTTATTATTATAATTATTCTTATATTTCTCTAAAGCTACTTGTAATACAGAACATAACAAAAGATTAAATGAAGATTATAATAAAAATGAAAAAGTGAACAAAGAATGCTAGGAAATAGCAAGAGAAAAATATAATAAAATAATACTTAATTTTTCTATAGTAAAATAATAAATAAATAATGCAATAAAATAATAAATGTAATTTTTATAAAAATAATAAAGAACAAATTGAAGAATAAATGAAAAATAAATAAAAGCATGCAATGAAATAATATAATTTTTATAATAAAATAATAAATATGTTTTTGAGAACAGTAAATAGTTATCTATTATGCAATAAATAATTTGTCTAATAGGTGATTAAAAATTTACAGAAAAATTATAAATCTTATTTTTAATAAAATGTGTAAATCACGTTACTAAGTAATAAATAATTTAGCTAATAAAATAATAAATCACATTTTGCATAAATAATAACTAACAACTTCTATTTTATTTTAAAAAAAATTCAAGAAAAATTATTTGTATTTTTTCTTTTAAAATTATTAAAAAATTTCCGGAAAAAATAACAAATAATTTTGGTAGTTATATAATAAACAATGTAATAAAAGAACACAAAATATAATAATTACTGACACCTAATGGTAATAATTCACAGAACTTACGAATAAGATTCGTCAATAGATAGAAATTCTTTTAATTTCCGGTTGATAATGAACTTTTCTGGTTTTGGATGAATTTGTAAGAAATCTTAATATAAATTGTATTTAATGTATTACAATTTTTATAGATGTATTTCATACTAACTTGAGATAAATTTTATTTGCTTATTATTAATTAACGCTTGAGAACTTTTTATTCATTTTTGTTGATTTCACTTTTTCGAAAATTTGTTTATTCATTTTTAAAGCAAACCATACATTAAGGAGAAAATATCCTCCGATTTCTTATCCTTTTTTGTTCCTTATCAAACTCCTACAGAATATTTTGTTACTTAATTATATATGCACAAAACGCATTTTGTTATGGTGATTCTAATATTTAAAGATATGTGTGTTATATACAGTATTCAATCCATTTGCATATAAGAAACAGATCAATTGGTTAATCGAGCTGTTCAAAATCAGTCATTCATACGACTACAGTACGGAGATCTTTGATATACTTTCATATAATATCTACCGGAGTATTTATTATCCTTTAACTTTTTGCGGATTCCACTGCCTTCGAAAGTGGATTTTCCTTCGTATCGCAAATCGCTTTCAGGAAGAATCACCTGCTTTTTTTTCTTCCCAAAGTAAAACTGCAAAAGCTGGTTCTTGAATGTAGTGTGAAACACATATCTGCTAAGGACATAACAAGGTACTAGCCTTATCGGCAACTTCAGCATTGACTGAGTGAGTCTTCGTTACCTATTGAAAATCCTTTTCCGGCGTACAGATTACATTGTGAACTGAATCCATCAACGCACGATGAGCTACGCGATAAGACAGGGTTTGGATTTTCGGTTGGGTGCCCGTGTCTAGATTACTACGATGGATGTTTAGACGGGGATATTCTGGAAGTGAAGAGAATAGAGAAATGGGGATATTGGAGATATTTGGATCTAAAGATAGCCTTTGCTGTTAGAGATATGTGATTTTTAGACAGGGTTGGAGACTAGACGCTATTGTTCAAGTTTTATTTGGTAACTTTGTGTTAATATTCCGTCTGCAACGCATGAATGCGACAACATTACAAAATTAGTGCAATAACGAAAAAGTTATCTATGTGATTGTTCTTAATACGTAGCAAGTTTGTTTCGATATTTGTATTGTGTATTGATGTATTGCAATTTCCTTTGATATTTATTTGTGTTTTCCCCCCCTTTTCTTTTGATATAGATGCATTTTTTTCTGTTCCTATTTCTTCGAAAAAATGAGCTTACTTTATACCAAGTTTAAACATTTCTCACTTTTTTCAGTTAAAAACAATGGAAATCATATTTTATTACTGATATATCCGTATAATAATGTCTTTTTTTCCTCTCTCTCATGCAAAGAAAATCATATTTATGAACGTAAATAATTATATATGAGCAATTAATAAACAATAAATGTGCTTATATTTCCATAAATCGCGTACTCGCCTTTAGAAGCATCTTACATAAATTTTATTACACACACACATTTATAACTATAAAAATTTGAAAAATTCCTATAAACATAACATTCAATACTCTGAACCTAATAATTATAAGTTCAAATGTTGAGTTTAAAAAATGAAATTTATGATTCAAATTTCTCATAATAATTGTTCAAATATTATATAATAACTAAACTTTATGAGGGATTATTAGAGAATATGTTCACTGTATAGAAAATAGCCTCATCAGCTCTATGGAGTGAGTAGATTTTCAAGAATGTGTATCCGTAGTCTAATAAAACGCATTTTCAGAAAATCGCAAATACATATAGTTTTCTCTATAGCGCGCACGCATAGTTCATGTTTGGTTACAATTTTAAAATTCAATTTTAGAATGTTCTATTTATCAAATTCGTATAAATAATGTATGGAATTATTCAGTGAGTAATCCTCTATTTTTTAACCAAAAAAATTTAAAAGTGCAAAATTTGAAGCACTTTAGCTTTTCAGTTACTTCATCTAGCCCTTCTCAACCTTTTAGTCGCTGCAACTCAATTTTCAATCCCACGTTTTCGCAGCGTATTTATTAGTTAAGATATGAAATCGCTATTTTTCTAGAAAAGGAAAACCAATGGGAAGCAAAAAAGTTTCAAAATGTTTCATTTGTGATTTAATTGAGCTACTTGGTTGAACATATTTCAAAATTTAAATGCTTCGAAACTTCGACTCTACGAGGAGCAAATACACATATGTTGCATAAGAGTAATGAAGTTAATGCTTTTTGTAGAAATCTAGAATTGTGGAGAAAAAATTTAAAGGAAAAAAAAAGCCCAAGAAATATTTTCAAGTATGGATGAATATTATAAACCTTGTAAGAATGAAGAACAAACAACATGTCAAAGTTGCTTTTGTAACTGAAAATCATATAGATATGTAGACAAAATAATATTAAAAAAGTATTTTCTTGCTTGGTAGCAAGTAACAAATGTGTTAGGCAACGATTTCAAACAACTCCAGAAAAAATAGCTGTTGTCGAAGGAGAAATCTTCGTAGACTTCAAGAAAAGTTGCGAAATCAAGATATAATCTCGAATCAAATCACACTTTTAATTTTAAGCAAAGGTGCATATTGAGTTTTCCAGACGGAAAACAAGAACATTTTGTACATTATTACTATTTTCTACATCCTGCTTTTGCGAAACAGATTTTCTGTGGTGACTGCATTGATAAATCGCATCAAATATCGATCACATTAAAATATCGAAACAAATTTAAACAGTATTTCTAATATTACACCTTCCTTTAAAACTTGTTCTATTAAGCCCAGATTGTCACTAATATATATTAAATTAGTTTTTAATTAAATATTAATAAGTTGATTATTAAATGCATTGTGCAATACTGATACGATCCTATTTATAAAAGCATTTATTTTAGTATAAATTACACTAGAATGTACTTTGTTTTGCTTTCCTTTCAGTATATTGATCATTTTTACTTTTCAACAGACTTTCCTTCACAAACACATTTAGTGCGTTCACTCTCCAAAAGTTGAGAATCGCTTCCTGAAGCACATATTTAAGTTTCATAGTTTCTTGAAATCTTATTGAAGCTATTTCTAATTACAAAGAAGATGATAAATATTTTCATATAAAGTGTAACACAAACATAAGTTTCAATTTTTTTTCAATTTAATCTACAATGTTTGGGACCCAATTCGAATAATGCATAAAATTTCTGCCGTAGCTGTTGCAGTTGAAAAATTTCGATAATTTAAAGTCTAGATACTGAACAATATTTTTCATCGTTTCAATTTTAAATGAAACAAACTTTTTGTACAAACTTTTAGCATTTTTGAGTACAATAACGGAAGCTCGTTAAAATGATTGATCAATCTATTTGTTTTCTCATAACACCCAATATTAAATTATAAACGTTATAAACAGAGACACACTTAAATGTAACTAAAGTTCTGAATTCCTTACTTTAAAACATTATTAAATCTGTCAATTTTTTTTCTTGTAGAAAAACACGAGAAAATTATTTCAAAACACAAATTTTAAAGCATTAATAAGATAAAGAGTTTCTTTTATGTAGCTTATAATATTATAAAATTTAGAAGTAGATAATTATTTATATATATGATAGAAATATTTAATAATTGTTTTTATGAAGCATTGATTGATTATCTTGGTTAATTAAAAGTTAGAATAGAATGTTGAGTAAAAATAATGTATATAAGTTTTAAAAAAATATATATATAAGTTATTTTCTACTCTACTGGTCTTTATTTTCAAAAAAATGTTGTAAATTTTCTTAATTTTTTTTTTAATTTTTAGTTTTATAACTGAATATTATATTATCGCCTAAATTGAGCTCGTGTGCAAAATGTAAAGGTTCTGGCTGATCGAGAAGTAGGTAAAAATGGATGAAAAGATTGTTGCCATTTTTATACACAATGTAAAGTGTTAAGAAAAAAAAGAAAAAGAGTTACTAACAGCCGTCATATTTCCTTTTAAATATGTTTAATTAATTTGAAAATAAATTGTTAATTTTTATGAAGGTATCAGGCCATTCCTTTCATTATAGATTAAATAATATTTTTAAGAAATTATTAATGTTTTGGGGGAAACTTATCCAAGTAAAATTTATTTTATCATAAATAATATTGCGTATTAATACTTATAAGAATATTTGACATTTTGACAATTCCGTTTGAAATTAAGAAGCATCATTTTAAACAAAATTTCTAAAATTTATAAGACAATTTTTTTTTTATAAAAACTCTGCTAAGGATATTGTTAGTTTGAATATTAACAAAATGTAGTTCTGTTATTTAAAAGACCATTGAAATTCAATTTAATCAACAAGTGTCTGAGCAAAGGCTATAGTTTTCAAAAATAACATTTATGTTGTACAAAATTTTGTAAAATATACTTAGATCATTCTATTAAATATGAAATAAATTTAAATTAGTCGTAATAAATATGTTTTTATCTTCTAATGCTTCATAATTTTTTTTTAAAAGTTGGAAACTGCCAATTATTTTATAATTTTTATTGCTTTAAGTTTGTTTTTCACGAGGTCTTGAGGTATCTTACGGTACGATTGGAGATTTAATACAAAATATTTTTCAAGCTGTAATCTGAAGAAAACAAGCCTGTTTCTCAAGACACTCCAGAAAGAAGACGAGCGAAAATAACTAAGGTTATATCTCGCATAAATCCTTTCCTTTTTTCCAGCTTTTAAAGTAAAAATTGTCATAAACATTAATAATCTGAAAACTCGACAAGAATCCTTTAAAAAGTTTTGAGGGCCTATCCTCATATTAGTTATTCTTGATAAAAATAATTGCCGAAACAACCTGTTACTATGGTTACATACCTGCTGTTTAGTTATGTAGATAGGCTTATTCATTACGATCCATGTCACGGTTTCATAGCATCCGGGCATTGTGGTTGATCCCTCGTATGTCATGTAGTGCGGAGTGTCTGGCAAAAGATCACGCAGAGACAGATATTTCAACGGAGCTTCCTGGCCTAGTAATAATAAAAAATATAAATATAAATTAGAGGTGCGGCTTCAGGGAAATTTTCGGTTAGAAAAAAGAAGGAATAAGGGAAATTAATAATAACATTCCACAACCTTGACAATGTTTTTTTTTTTTTTTTTGAAATAATAATAATTACCTTGTAAATATTTGTTTCGTATAGTATACACAAAAGTATTAAAAAAGTATGTTACATGTGTGGTAAATAGATTTTGTTCCCTATATGCATTAAGTAATTAGCTCGTAAGAGTAAAGCAAAAGATGCTCTATATATATCTTTGAACTTTTTTCGTGAAACTGAAACATTATAATGATAATATTTCACAACTTTGAAAATGCATTTTAAAAAAGAATAGTAACTCTCTTGTGAATATTTATTTCACATATTATGCTCAAGGAAACAATTGAGGATGGTTAACATATGGTAAACAGATATCGTTTTTCCTTATATGTATTAAATAATTGAATCGTAAGAATCAAACAAAAGGTGTTTTATCTATGTTCTGGATATTTTGTCGATGCTAAACATCAGCGATTATTAAAACTGTCAGATATCTGAAATTCACCTCACAAAGTGAGAAGAATAACTGATGCACTATTTAAAATAATTCTGACATAAATGTGTGTTTCATTTTAATGGGGAAACATATCTCTTCTATATATACACGTTTACTGTTTTTGAAGCGAAAATAATAGAGCATGTAGAAATGTTAAAAATTAATTATATAACAACTATTACAAAGATTGAAAATGCATTATCTTAAAGAAATTATATTACATAGAACTCGAAAACAGAAAATGAATTTTATGTTAATAACAGTATTAAAAATATTGGAAAATTAATTGATATAAAAACTAAAGAGTTATATTAAGACTGTTTTTAACTTTGTGATAGAAAGAGAGAATGAACAGAGATACTGTTTACTCTAATACCTAGTACATAACAGAATGACTATCACGAAATGAGAGCAACTTAGCAACTTTCTATAATTTAAAATATAAATATGAATTCACATTTTCATAAGAGATTATCAAAGATACTCTATTTTACATTAAGAAGCAGAGGTAAACATTATAAAATACGTACTAAAAGATTCTGTTATGAGAAAATAGAGTATAAGGGACATAAAAGGCTTTTTTTTTCTCATTTCAAAAGCATATTCGTTTCATAAGCTTCCAAGATTTTCATATACTCACTTTCAAAATAAATAATGTCTAATAACACATTGTTTTAAAATTTATAGACATAAATTAATCCCCATTTTACTTTTATGTAGTCACGCTTTTCTTCTTTAAACAAAAGGACGACATTTTATGTATCAGTCGTGACTTAAGTAGAAACTTAATTTTAAACTCATGTTTGTTAAAGCAAAAATTGAGATGTATCGTATTTTTCTTGCTAAGTTTTACACTTGCATTCTACCCTCGAAATTTTGATGAATATTGTTAACTAGTAATATTACTACATTAACAAGAAATAGTGTTTCAAAAGTTACCTATATTAGAAGTGAGAAATCGGAATGGGCTAACTATATTTTATTTTCCATTGATCTCCCCCTCCCCTCCCTTTTTCTATCAAGTCCATGGGGGGGGGAGGCCCTTCCCCACCCCTCCGAAAAAAGATATCGTCATTATTTTTCGACCGATGTGTCCGTCTTTTCCTTCTCCGGAGCAGATTCTTTCGTAGTAAGCTTTGCATTGATTGTTGCTTGATTTTTCATTATAATGAACCATTCACGTCTTATCGATGGCGACAACTTGACACAAAATTACGACGGCAACTCGATGCAGTAGGTATCAAAACTAACCAATAAATAAGTGTCAAATTAGTTTTGGCACCACTTAACTCATAACAGAAAACAATGGCGTCACCAGCTGGCCTTAGATAGGTATATTTTGAGCCACCTTCATATATGTATTCACTTAATATCGCAAATAATACGAAAATCAGATTTTAACATGAATCAGTGTAGAAGAAAGATGTATGAAGAAAAAAATAAAATGCTAATAAATTACTACATTTCTAAAATTCTTAATAGTTTCTTTAAGCAATTCTACGCATATATGACCGATAACATAAAATATCGCTCATTATTTTTAAAACGAATGAGTGTAGCTTTATCACAACAGAAACACTTTCAGTTCCATAAAATAAAGCTATATAGGACTTTTAGTTGTTTTATCTTAAATGCAAGTTGAAACCAGGTTCCAAATATAAAAGACCTTCATAAAAACAACACCAAAATCGCATCTCCTTACAATAATTTCAAAACGTTACATTTGCTCAAATATACTGTGTACATCTTTATTTAACAGTTTTCTGTCAAATTACCTTTTGGATTGTATCGTGATATTTTTAAAGCATCGTGTTTTCTTAATCATCATAATGTAAGGTAATTTCGTTGAAATAGTTTCCCAAACTTCCAATTCTTCAGAAGTTTGCCCTTTATTACCCAAGAATACTTTAAGAACGCATTTAGCATGACGTCGCAGTATTAAGACAAAAATTTCTGAAAGATATTAAAACTGCACTTAAACAAGATGCTGTTGCAGGTAATTATAATAAGGAATGCGAAACTCAGGTATCAACAGCTGTTGAGCGTAATTTGGTTTATGAGGCTTTAAAATTGTTATTTTTTTTTTCAACTCATTTCTCGAAGAGAAGTTCATTGTTTAAACTCCGTATTACTAAAGAACTTGGAATAAAACAATAAATCAAAATAATTCTGTTAAAGGTTTCGGAATGTTCTATTTATCCAAAAATAAATATCATTATGTAACATTAAACATACATGTTTGAGAGATTGGTTCTAATACGAAGTATATTTTATTATATAAAATTTTATTTTTTTTTCCTTCAAAAACTCATCTTTCTCCTGCTAAATACATTTTTGTTACTACGCTCATTTTTATGTAGGAGCGCAGTTGCAATATCTGTCTTTATATATAAAATGAAAATGACACATGTAGAAAATAGAAAAATTTTGAAATTTATGGGGGAATATTAAGATTTACGAAAAAAAAAATTCTAAAATATTTCCTTTAATACCTTGTTGTTAACCATTTTATAGGCATACTTGTATAGACAGAGAAAGAAAATCCCACTAGACGATAGTATCCGAACAGAACTCGAGTCTTTAGACGCAATTTCCATTAAAGGGGTTGACTAAGTTAGAAATAAAACGTTAGAAGTTTCATTTAAAATGGTTAATTTGTACTTACAGCGAAGCTCATTATTAAATCCTTATGTAAAGTATTATATTATGTAAGGTAATCTTATTAATGCGTAATACATAACATTGATAAAGAAGCATCAAATATAGTCAGTTAATTTAAACATTTATTTCTTCTGTTTCATTTCAAAACAAACTTGTATAATGAAAATATTTTCAACATAGCATCATCTTTATAATAAGTAATTCTTCTCACATTTTATTCTCTTTCGATATAATCCTTTCAGTTAATTATATATTAAATTTATAAGAATAAGCAAGTTACTGAGTGGGATTTTTTAAATTGTATTTAGAATTATAAGCCATACCCTTTTGGATGAACGATTAATAAAAGTTAAAATACATTTAAAATGTAATCTATCTGAGCCTCATTATTTATTTATTGAAAAATGTTTCAATTATTTACAGATTTAAAGTTTAAAATATCTAAATAGGGAAAAAATTCAATCATGATGCAATAAAAAGTAAATATATATAATTTTCTAATTTTACACAAAAGTACAAATGACTAAATTCCCCTTCATTTACGAATTCTATTACTTTAAATTTGAGGCATTTATTTGAGAAAAAGCTTAGATATATACATATTGAAGCATTTAACCATAAAGCCTTTCTTAGCCATTCCAATTTTTTAAAAAAAACGTTTTTTAAAACCAACTTTTTTCTTATTTATATATATATTTTAAGCAAAACGACCATTGTTGGGTTAACTGATAAATATATACCTTTTTGTTGGAAAAACATTCCATAAATCGCATCTTATTAATAATACTCTTTGTTCTTTAATAGTTCTTTTTATTAATCTTACATTTTTCTTAACAATCCAATGACTATACAGAAAGTGTTTC
The DNA here is from genome assembly GCA_019974015.1 of Nephila pilipes. Taxonomy (NCBI): domain Eukaryota; kingdom Metazoa; phylum Arthropoda; class Arachnida; order Araneae; family Nephilidae; genus Nephila; species Nephila pilipes. Next base: position 158,644 of record BMAW01056371.1, read on the forward strand.
TATACAACATTATAGAACTTTTCTGATCCATTATTTCTATAAATGTATACAGATATTTCGTTTTGAAGGGACAATGTAACATTTTCTCCATAACCATGAGACATGTATGACTGGTGAGAAGTGGTTAAACATTTTGTTCCCACCCCATTTCATATTTTATTGTCCTACTGCATAACACGCACGTTCCATGGTAACGCCCACTTCCAGTCTAACAGAAATCCTCGTTAATTCTCAATGACTGTACCTTTTTTTTTTATTTTGCTTTTACTTGAGTGGAAGGTGAAGATGCGCCTTTGTCCTATTTCTTTTTAACTGTCTGGGGGCTATTTTGTGGAATATATGTCCTTGAAAGTCGAAGAATGTCCATTCTTTTATTTTACTTTTGTTGGGCCGCCTGGAATTTCGATCCATTGTACTTTTTCCTTAAAATTTGGTGCTCTTTTTTTGTATACCTCAGATATTCACGGATCGTTATAATGCTAAGCAATTCTTCATATTGCTGAACAATATTAATTTTTTGAGAGTTTAATTAAAATAAAGTTTGTGAAATGGAATTAAAGTTTTTTCCTTCTTACATTGTAGAAAATGTATGCACATCGAGAATAGTTAGCGTTTAATCTAAACACTTTTCTGAGATTAAAGAAAGTTATTATAACAAATAGGATTAGTTTAGTTTTTTTTTTATTAACGTCGCACTAGAAGCAACACGAGGGCTATTGGCGACGGACCTCGTAATTTTGAACCCCGGTCAAGTGACGAGGACGACACCTGAGCTTGCACCCCTCCTCTCCTAACATCCACACCACGGCAATGGGAAGATGGAACCCGAACAGATTTAACGTGCATCAGCTCCGGCTACACGGCGGGTCTTTGGCGGCCAAGAATCGAACCCGCGACTGAACGAAAACCTCCGACCGTGAGTCCATGACCTTGACCACTAGGCTACCGCGGCCCTCTGTAACAAACAGGATGGTGCAATAAATATAAAAACAAGAACAGTAATTGCTATTTTCAAGTTTCATCCCGTAGTTCTCATTTCATTTCATACTTTCACCATGATCACTTGGTTATCTGATAACACCTGAATCCTACAGCAAATTTGTAAGTAAAATAGTTTCTGTAAACCTTTTCTAAAGACGTTTCAAATTTGATCCAAGAAATAGTAACATAAATATTTTCGTACTAATTCTTTAAATCTATTCATCTGGAATTCAAATCGAAAGAATATCCCTAGACATTCATGCTTTTCAGAAAGGTTTTCATTGTATCAATATATGTATTATATATTATTATCTTTTGAATAGGTTATTCTAGTCCTTAAATTATGCAAAACTGGTCAATAGAAGCAACTTATTGTACAATAAGATAATAGCATCTGTTAAAACTATTTAAATTCAGTTTTCGATTTCTTTAAATTTCCTGTTTTCCCAAAATTTGTTAAATAGAGAGACAATGCAAGTAAACACTTGAAGCCTCCAGAATACTGGGAGCATTGAAATAGCTTGTGAATGCTTGATATTTTAGTATTAAGTGCGGCATGGTGATTAACCCGTATAATTTCCCCATTCTTCTTGTGAGAACTTCAAATTAAATTTTACAGCTATTCCATCATCTTATAATCATAATTTTTTGCAAATCTAGATTATTATCTATAACGGTCAAACTAACAATTTGTAATTTTTTCGATAAGTTATATGAGAACTCAAAACCAGGTCACACTTAAAAATATTATAATGAAAACAGTATTACATATTTTAAAGTTGAAAAATATATTTATTTGCAAGAAATGTTAATATGTGGGTATATATTAGAAATATATTTTGGGATACAATGGTTTTAAAATTAATTTAAAATTTTTTTTGAGTTAACTTATTTTTATTAAATAGAGTTATTAAAATCATTAATTTTTTTTCTTTTATTTTTAAAACATTAAATGAGAATAGCCATTTTTAATATGTAACGATTGTACATCAAGATCTTCAATCGTTACAAGAATAAATTTGATATAATATTTTAATGTGCATTTTTACGCATAAATAAACTATTTTAATGTATAATGAATAAAATTAATTATTATTCTAGATATCAATGTCATGTTTAATCTTTAAATATGCTCCGGATTGTCTAAATGACCTTAGAAAATCCCGCAAGTTAGAATAGAGGAACTTTGGTTTCCTGCACATCATTGTCCTCTATTCCAGATGCTCAAATAATTTAAATTTTCTTACTTCTACTGCGTCTTTTTCTTCCCTTTACAGCGATCTAGTTCCATTTATTATAGAACAAAACGCATAATATGCGGCTGCAGGTGTGAATACCGCGGTACAAAAGAACGTTCCGAGCTTTAACTAACTTGAGCTTTATTCTGTAGTAATAAATCAAGTTTCGAATCATAATCTGTCAAGCTATAATTAGCACGGCTTACTTTGTTTCCTAGTAACACGGGTGTTGAAGTTTTACGGTTGAACTTTGCCCGAACAGAAATATGCAAATGAGATCGATCTCTGAACGAGCGTGATAAATGGGAGTTAAATACGTTCCTTGTAGGCGCTGACAAAAGGCATTAAAGTGTCGCCCAGTATCACTTACCTTATCAAAGAAAGTTTACATCTTGTAATGCGAATTATAGGTTGAAATAAATTGCTTTCATTTGGACTTTGAACTTGGTTAAATATATTATTACATTTAAATGGTGATTAATAACATGTCGAACGTTTCGTGTTATTGGTCATGCTCTACAGGTAGTACGCTTTGACGTAACTAAGTTAACACAGCTTTCTGTTTCGCCTTGAGAACTAATACAGATTGCAAAGTTGTTGGTTAATAACTCATTGATTGGAATACTTAGATCCTGGAGAGGTTGGAGTTCTATTTATCTTGCAGTATCTAATTATTTATTTTTGCATTAATTTAAATATGTTACTTTCTAAGTTCTGGAGGATAATAATTGTTGAGAATGTGCATTGACGAATACTTAAAATTAAGTTGGTTAAGATACAGTGACAGATGCAATAAAGTGCCCGCTATAGCCTAGTGATCATCATTTCTAGCTTGAGGCCTGTGTTGTTTCCGTAGAGCTGTAGGTTCGAGTCATGATGTTAATGAAAACCCACCACGTAGCGGGACTGATTCACGATAAATATGTTGATGTTTCGAGGCCTCCTGTCGGAATGGTGTGGAAGTTTATAGAGGGAGGTGTCAGCTCAGTTGCTGACTTTGTCCCTTGAGAAAAACTTAAAATCATGAGGTATGTTGTTAATAGTTCTATGTTGCTTCTAAGTCCGACATTAATAAAGAAGCAATGACTCAGTGTGAATATTCTTCAGGCTCAGTATTTATAAAGTAAATAATATGCTTCCGAATTAAAGATATGTACTGGCCATCATTAAGTAACTGTAGCAAAGTCTTAAAGCGATACTGCTGGCCACGGTAGCCTAGTCGACATGGTCGCGGTTTCACAACCGATGATTTTTGAGAATCGTGGGTTGAGCTGAAGACCCATCGTGTAGCCGGGGCTGATGTCCGTTAAATCTTTCGAGGCTCAAAGTCCTTCCATTGGTACGGTGTGGAAGCTAAGAGAGGGGCTTCCAGCTCATGTGTCGTACTCGTCACTTGACTATTAAAATTACGAGGTTCGTCGACAGTAACCCTCGTTTTGCTTCTAGTGCGACGTTAATAAAATGAACCAATTCAATCAAGCGATAATGACAGAACTTTATCGTAACTTCCTAAGCTAGAAAAATATACTTTTTAAAATTATAACGGCTATATTTCAAAACACTTTTTCATTCTCGCATTCGTTTTACAAAAAAATAATGATGACATTATTTTTTTTAAATTGTACTTAATATGTTGCTCGTTTATTGAGAATTTTCTAGGACTCAATATCCGCCTTATACAAAGTACACTGACCACAATCACTATTCCACAGACAGATGACGAGACCGACACCAGAGTTGGCCTCCCATTTTCCCCATACACTCCATGTCACATTGACGACTTTGAGCCCAAAAAGATTTAACGTGCATCAGCCCTCTACCCGGCAGGTCCTTACAAGAAACAAATTTCGAACTCATGGCTGGGCTAAATCTTCGCCAGTCTCGAGTTCGATGTCACGATGGCCTGGGTCACAATGTTTTGTTGTTATGACTGTTTCCAAAGAAATCTTATAAACCTCAAGCAATATACAATATTATCTAAATCCTTTTAATGTAATATTTTTAGAATTTTTTTTCGAAACTCTAGCTTTTGTTTCTAAATTCGGTATTATGACTTAAGGCATACTTTCTTAATCAATTTTCGTAAATTATCCTCTAGATGGCACATTACTCTTCCTTCAAAGTCATTGTTAAGAGAACAAGGAAAAAGAATCTTATTTTGGCATCCAACAATAAGGCAAGGTTTTGGATAGTTTCTTCATTTTAATACTCTTATGCAATTTTCACAAAACAGGTCTTGCTCCCATAGTAAAGTATGAGGGCTGTTCAAAAAGTACCGGTGTTAAGAATGGAAATGAGGTAATTCATTCTATTGATCATTTTCTCTTTTTCTATGAAATCCGTGAGTATGATACCCTTTGTATCCAAAAAAAATTATCTCCAAAATTTTTAAGGCTGATGAGACTGTCTTCACCGTCTTTGGAGCAGTGATCGAGAGAGAGAGAGAGATATTGGAAGCTATAAACGAGTTAATAATGACCACTCCAACAATTGTAAGAAGACATAGGATCACAGAGAAGAAGGATCTGCATAAGGTCAGTGAATCGGATTCTCATTTCTAAGTCTATTTAGTACTCGTACCCGTGAGAGAAGAAGACAGCTAAGAACAAAATTATAATAGTAATCAAATGATAAGGACTTGACGCGTATAGAAAATCATTTACAGATATAGTAATACAGATATTGAACTTTGAATTTCTCTCTCTCTCTCTCTCTCTCTCTCTCTCTATATATATATATATATATATATATATATATATAAATTTTGAAATAATTACTGAATGATTTTTATTCATTTGACCATCGCGACTATTTTTAAATATCGACGAGTAATAATTCAACCAAGTGTAGTAAATAATTCTGGGGTATTACAGCCTTAACTATATTTGTCGTCAAACCCAGGTACATTTTGAACCATCCTTGTATAAAAAAAAATTATTGTGATGCAAAAGCAGTTTCCCTTAAAATTATCATAGCATTAGAAACTCTTAAAACCTTAAGATGTTGTAATATACTTAAGAGATCATAGTCTTATATAGAGATAGGGAGAGTGTCAAGAATCACTCAGTTCCATACTTGAAAAATAAAACCATTTCCAATACTGAGCATCTGTTGAATTGAATGGATGGAATCGTCCAATAAGGAAATATAATTGGGATTTATAATATCAGAACAAAATTTGTACCATTGTATCTGTAAATGTGTTGCAAGAATTTTCAATGTAAATTGTTTTATGAGCATAACTAGTAAAATGCATCTTTTTTGTAATTTGTATGATGTAACAACATTATAGAACTTTTTTTTTTTAAATAAAAAATACAATTTTTGATAAAACTCTAGTTTTTCATTCAAAGTAATTTTATTTTTAAACCATGAATTAGAAGACTTTTGATTAAGTATTTGAATATAATTTTATCTTTGAAAATTGGGAAAAATTAAACGCATTTCGTTTTCTCATTTAAGTCTCTAGTTTTGACTCATTTTGAGCTTCAATTTGTTATATTGGATAAAAAAAATCGCAAATTACAAAATTAATTTTGCATACACATAATAGATTTTATTTCATTTTAAGTTTTTTCGTGATGTATTTAAAAGAAGAAAAAAAACTAAATAATGAATTTCTTAAGCGCTTGCTAAAAAACAGTAGTGAATGTATTTCAATAGTGAATCTATTACATGAACATTTTAAGCAGAATAACAATTTGTTTTACTCGGAAACTAAATTACTTTTCATTTTCCAAACGAACTCAAATTTACATCATAAAAGAACGTTATTAATATTTATTTAAAATGATTTTACTTCAATAAAAATTCAAATAAAAACCAGAAAAATAAAATATTTGAAAAACTTTTCACTTTCCTAATTTCTTTTTGAAAATCTTGTTTTTGAAAATATTATCCGTCAGTTTTTTTGCTTAAGTTTTTGAAATTTTTCTTATTAAGCTTAAGCTGCTTCATGAGAAAATTTCGTTAGAGATTAATGATTGACTATTTTCAAAAGCGTATGTTTAGATCTTCTAAATTATTAGCAAATATTACATATTATTTCGAAATTTTAGATTTTGTGGTTAGAAAACATACATTCTTTCAAAATGTTTCATCTAGCATCTTTGTAATACTTTTAATTTGAAATGTAATTCGCTTAGAATTTAATGGACTGAGTAATCATACTGAGAAATTCATTGTCTAAAATTTATTTTTAATGCTTAATATATATATATATGTGTGTGTGTGTGTGTGTAAATTCTTTTATCGAATGAATACAGAAGAAAAATGAAAAGTAAATATAACATAAATCAATTAAAAAATTACTTATAAATCCCATCACACATTCAATACGAGAAAAACTTAAGATAAAACCTAACATACTATATAGTTTTGTATAAATTACTTTTCTCTATAACTAAATGTAAAAAAAACACGTTTATTTGGGAAAAAAATCGTAATTTTAACTTTAGAAAGGAAGTATGTGGAAAAGAAAGTTAAATTAAAACTACGTTTAGGTTAGACGTAAACGGAATGCAAAAGCAAGTTAAAACTAAAATGCTTGTGAAAGTACTGTGTTTTTCTCGTAGAATGCAACTGTGTATTTTAGAATGCATCTAAAGTTTTACGTTTACTCAGTGACAACAAAAAAGCTTGAGAGGGACATCTTTAAATCTCTCGGGCTCGTTGAAAGTAAAATGCGAGAGTGTTAAAAGAGAGCATAGATTCCTTCCTTTCTACTAAAAAAAAAACATAACATAAACTTTGAACTTGGCGAATGTTCTGCCTCAAGGGATCAAAACAAAACCAGCATAAAATTCTTAAAATGTATAATAATATAACTGTACTTAATTTTAATTTTAATATAATTGATTGTTTTTAATCTTTTATTTTTAGTTTCATAGTTAAAATTGAACTTATATATTAACTTTTCACACGTGGAAGCATATCTTAATTGCGAATTTTCGAACAGAAATATGGATTCTTTGTGGATTGTATCCATTTATTAAATTTTATTTTCTAGCAGCTTAGGAATTTGATTATAAGGATAAAAAATTTAATTATTCAATTCCATAAAAATAAATAAATAACCGCAATTTTTAGCTCTTTTTTAAAGTTGACAATAAAATTGCTGGGCCGAAATTTCTCATTAAATTGGATCCACAGCTTCACGCAACATTTCTTGTAAGATGTGGAACCTTCTCCCTACCCCTTCTCTCTCTTTCTGCCTCCCAAATAATAATAATAAATAAATAAACTTGATATGTATCAAATAATTCGCTGTACGAAGGAAAGTCCTCGAAAATAAATAAACTGAGCTTAAGTATGGTTTTAAAATGTATTTGAAGATAGTAAAAATAATATAGCTAAAGAACTTAATTTTATTTATTTACTCGGAACGATATTTTCCACCCCGCCAGTAAAAAATACTAATAAATTATAATTTGAAACCATTTTGTGAAAGATGATATTTTTGACGAAACCAAATTAAAAAAAACTTTTTTTAGTTTCTACAAAAACAATATTTGAGCTGATATTTAATTTTCTAACATTTTGCATTTAACTTCGAGGCTTGACTTAAAGTGCACCACCCTCATTCTTCTCGATTGAGTTCAGTGGTAGAATTGAGACTCGAGCCCACAGCATCAAAAAGCGCCAGACTTGCAAATAATTACATTTGATCCTTTTGATACGTTAAATTCAGGTAGAATTACAAATGACGTCGTGAAGAATTTGAATTAGAAATTTTAAAGTTCATCTTAGTTCATACCATGTTAAATATTTTAAGGCACTTGTAATTCAACGAACCTTCGTACAAATGTATACGATGTAAAATCATAAACTAAACATATCAGAATTAAAAGCTCATTTTTGCTAAAGATGTGGAATAATTATATATTATAAGAATCATTAATTGTAAATCTACTGAAACGATATTAATGAGATGAAGAGATACGTTAACACACACACAGAACAGGTTTTTAATTTACATTTCATCTTCACTTGAGCGAAACTGTTCCATGATTTCTGAATTTTCCTCTCGGTGTTGATTGTAATTTATTCATGCGTGAAAATTTTAAATTTACTTTTATTTAATTTCTTATTTCTTAATATTAATATGGTGTGTGTTTAACTAGCAAACTGTCTAATAAACAACACTTTTAACTCAAAATTAAAATCATGTAACTTGTAACTTACCGACTAAAATTATCATTTCGTTATTTCTTTATATAATCAATTAAAATTTGGTTTTATGAACTTATTTTTAAGAAGTTTTATGTTACACAGAATTACAATGGGTAGAATGTTCTTAATTAAAATAAAAATGTATCTCACATATATTCAGAATCAATATACAGTTTGCTAATTTAGAATGCAAAGCACGTAACTTCTTTTGCAAGTTCTAATTAAATTTGTAAAACTCGTGTTTATATATCAGTACGTTTTATCCTTGTTTCTCTTCATTAAATAAAACACAGGAATTTTCGAAGAGAAAATAAACCAATAGTTTCAGAACTGTTTGACAAATAACATGTCTTCCGGGCTGTCGATTCACATTTTAATAAATTGTACCACCAGCTTTCCATTTCAAAAATTCTAGTATTAGATACAGCATTTAATTATTCTCAGTGCATTAACATCTGGAAGATTCTTCGCGAAGAATTCACGATTCTATCATGGAACGACTTCAACTACAACGACAGTGCACGCATCGAGCAACTTAATCTACACGCTGAAAGCAAATGGAAATTAATTCTTTCGTGAGGAGTACTCGACGTTTATTAAGCGCGCAATCATCGGAACAATTGTCATAATTACTGAGATAAAAGTTTGAGCGGATACCTTGAGTGTGAACTGTGGCGATGGGGAAAATTCGGTTAATATTCTTATATCGCGAGTTGCGTGTGCTAGATTACAGGATGTGTTTCAGGCTTTGTGATACGCGGACGGAATCACAATTGTCGAAAATATCAATACAGCTTTATTTGCACAATCATAAATCCTTCTGACATCGTTGATCTTTATAAGCACACATAGTTGGCAAGTCCTTTGTGATGTTTTTATTATTATAAGTGCATTAGAGTCAACGGAGTTAAAGGATGATAATGGGAAAATATGTTTTGTAAAAAACTATAATATAGTTAAAGCTATACAAATAATTGTTTTACATTGCAAGAAGCGTTACTTTTTGATTTTTTTTCATTCTGCTATAATCTTCTTCGTTACAATACAACAAGGAATGTTAATTATATTAAAGCGAAAATGTTAATTATTTTGTACTCCTTAAGTGGTACAAAGTTCAAAGTTTGACAGGACTAGGACTTTAAGACAATGAAATTAAGGTGTTTATATGTTAAATAATCATCTTTAAAACTGTAGATAAATAATACGGAAGCTTTGAATGTGAACTGTCGTGATGAGAAAAAAACAGTTGACATTCTTGTATCGCGAGTTGCATGTGTTAGATTACAGGATTTGTGTCACTCTATGTGACACAAATCCTGTAATCTAACACATGCAACAATAGTCGAAATGGACACAATAGTCGAAAATATCAATACAGCTTTATTTGCCCTTTTATAAATCTTCTGACATGTTTGATTTTTTATCAGTATACAAACGTTTGGAAAACATTTATGATGTTTTTATTATTATAAATATTTATAAATAACTGCAATACAGAAAAAGCAGTACAGATATATGGTTATCATTATAACGCCTCAGTTTCATTTTGTGTTCTTTGGTCCAGTAGTATTCTTCTCTGAAAGATGTTGCCTTTTGAGTTACTTCTATTCATTTTCAGAAAAATTGTTTACATGTTTAATAATTTTCTACATACTACTGTCACATTTATATGACGACCTATCAAAAGCCAGAAAACCACCTTTTTTTATCGGTCCACCCTTTTCGTGGACCGATGAGATAAGGGTAGGAAAAGAGCCAGGGAGGTCTTAGAAAGTACTAACAGGCATGTGGAGCTATGCCGACAGCAGTTCCGTTGCCAGCTGTCCTAGTGTGCGTGGTTGCGAATCCATGGCGCGAACAACCCTATTAAGGTACATATTCTCAATTTGGCTTAATTCCGTTGATGGGGAGGGGGATCGGTAAACTCATCTTGGAACCTTTTCGAACTACGCACGTACACTACGAGCTATATGACTCGTCACATTGTCTGATTGTCAAAGTCCTGATTTTTTTACCTTTCAAACAATGATAATTCACATGTTAATTCTTAGTGAACTCGGAGTGGGGTATCCCCTACCCCCTCCAATTTTTCTACTGACCTTAACAAGAGCTGCTGCCTCCTAATTAGATGCCTCAATTTAATCTAACTCCTCCATCCCCAGAAAAGACTTTGAATCTACTCACGCGTTTCTCAATTCAGATCTCAATAGCTTATCTCAGATTTAAAATTTTTCTAATTAATTTAAACGAAATAAAAATTATATTTTTCTTTGATTTTTGCACATTCACTAACTTAATTTGAAAAAAATCTTATGAATGAATTAGGGACTGGAAAAAAAAGCACTGCGAGTTCTCACTATTTTGTTCTGACTGCAGATAACGGCCCATAAGGGATGAGTACTTCATATTTACTTCGAACACCGTCATATTTTCCGTTGTAAGAATTCATCGCGCTGAGGAAAAGCAATCCGCTTGAGCAGATGCCTATTTCAGTTAATCCATCGAGCCTTCCACAATAATTAGTGTAACCAAGAAATGCCGCGAAATTACACACATTTCCCAAACAGTAATTCTGTCTCCTCCAGGTTGAACCTTTCTGTCATGTGTTATAGAGTGTTTGTTTTATGACGTTTTTTTCGTATACACGAACGTCCCTTTCTTCGATGAAATGTAAAACAGGATTCAACGGGAAATGTCACTTGTTACTGCTCAGCCAAGGTGCAGTTGTGGAACTGGAGTGCAAATTCCAGCCTTCGTTGTCGATGAACAGCTTTCAGCAAAGATGCATTGATGAATCGTCTGTTGCGGCATTTCAAACGCAGAAACGTTCGCTCAACATTGTCGTTGAGGATGCGTTTTCATTAAGCTCTCGGTTCATCTGGGTAATCAAATGATCCAAGTTTGGATGTCTATTCTCTCGAACACATATCAGCAATCATCGTTCATCCCTCTGTAATCTGTGGTTCATAGTACACTACACTTGCTTCCTCACTGATTTTGCATAATGCCATTTTGCTATGCTTGGTACATTTTAACCACGGCGGTACGTGGACAGTTCACAATATTAGCCGTTTCAGAAAGGCTGTTACCCTTGCCCTGGAAGTTGATGATTGTTCGGAGTTGAAAGTTTTCTCCGAAGCATCGGGGAATGCTTTTCTACCCCGTGGAGGGGGAGAGAGCAGTTGTTGGTCTTGAAGTGCCGGCAGTGGTTGTTTCGAACCCTGGATAAGTGGGTCAGAAGAACGTTGACCGGTCACTTTTTGCTGTGCCTTAACCAACTAGGCTAAGGAAGACGCCTCATTCGGGCTAGTTAGTAAGGCATTTTAACTTATGGCGTTGTTGTTGAAAAGAGTTACTGTAAATTTGCCCTTTCGAAAGCCAGGTGCCATGAACGCATGATGCCACCAGAACGCCATGTTTCATGTAGTTTTGGGTTTAGCCTCAATCCTTTGGAAAATAAAAAACAAACAAGTAATTTGAAGTCACGCGAGTCTTAAAAAACTATTTTTCTATTTCAACTATTCTCCATTTTTTTTTTTTTTTTTTCCAATTTTGCAAATTTCCGTATAAAATAGAATCCAGCAAGAGAAAAAGTACCCAATTAAATGGAAGATAAATGTGCAATTGTTAAGACAAAAAATTAAAATCAAATTTGCGTGGTGCTTAATTTTAACGTCATAAGAAGTTTCTTTTGCAGAATATTGGGGTCAAAAAAAAAAAAAAAAAACTAATATCTTACATTATTAAGAAAGAAAATTTAAGAACTAGCCGACAAAATACCTTTCTGGTGGTTTTCCCAGAAGATAAAAAAGCTTAAATTAGTGTAACAAGTAGATAAAGTCAGTAGAAAATTAGTGCAACAACAGTCAAACAAAGAAGTTGCTGAAGCTCATAGGAATTTTCTTCTAATTAGTGTATGTTATGGTCAGATTAGACCGGAGTTTTTTCTCAATCGGTTCTGTTTCATTCTAAATAATCTTTATTGCTTTATTTGGTTTTTTAAATCTTAATTGATATAAAATGTACAAGAATACCGAAAACAATTGGTATCTCTATATGGAATTAATGAGATATTATTATCAATTCGATTAAAATTGTTTGTATCATAATGCTATCATTCAAACCAATCATGCAACAAAAAATCATGATCCTTCTACTCCAGAAAATACGATAACTGCAATTAGCAAGGCATTTAGAAACAGAGAAAGTATCCCACCATCCTATCAATGATTTCAGAGACGGCACGCTGTCTGGGGTAATCAAAGTAGCTGATAAGGTAATAGTTTTTCTCGGGTGATTATCAAGATAAAATACATTTTACTTCGACCTTACGCGCTGGAAGGATGCGAGGAGGGAGAAAAAGATTATCGGGATAAGAGCCAATTTTTTGAACAGTCTTCCTTTTCTTAATCTTTAACTACCTTACCTTAATGCTCATTATGACTATAATCCATGACGTTTTGGAAGCGTGATTAGCTACAAAATTCGCGAAGTTCATACCTGAGCAAAATCCGAAATTTCGCTGAGTGTCTGGGGATTAGAAAGTTAATGACTGCCAGAGAACGACGCGTAAGCTTATCGTACACGGAATGATAGCCATCACTGAATTTGCCATCATTTAAGGGGGTGAAAAAAAGGTCGCCTAATGATGTCTTCTGTTTCTGGCACGCTCACAATTCTATCAGAAACGCCGTGCGATATTTAGGGCACAGGCTACGTGATTTCTGGGAATTCCTCGAGGTTCGTTTTTCTTTTTTTTAATATCATCAAACTTATGCCAAATTTTGAGCTAAAAAATGTCGACATGCTTGGTTTATCTTGAATTTTTTCCCTACATCCTGCATAACAAATCTGAAAGATACGTAATTATTTTTTTGTATTTTTATTCACACTAACCTAGAAACAAATTACCTAATAAAATGCATTCAATGTATCAATTAATGTATAATATGTATTTTATTTAATCCATCTCTTCTATTAGAGACTAGACTTTACTCCTTTAACACCAGGCTAATAATGATAACAGGAAGTAACAGACAGAAGATAACTTGGCACTTGATTTAAAATTCATTAAGAAATACAATATATTTTGTAAGACCTAGAATTTTTTTTGTTCACTACTTCTATTAAAGTCTTACAAAAATTCTATTTTGAGCATTTTTATATAAATCAGCCTCCAAATTACTTTATCTTCCTGAAAATAGAAATTAATCGAATAAAAAATAAATATGGTGTTTTTTTTTCAATAACATTCATTTTCACTCATTCAAACGATGTTTTGAACTCCATCTGGAATAGATTAATTTCTCTAAAACTATTAGTTTTCAGTTTCATACACATGAAGACACATTTGAACCGTAACAATTTCAGTTATTTTAATATTTCTTTCGTAAGATAAATTTTTTTGTAAAATGTTGTTACTCTTCAAAATGTATATTCAAAAATCTTTTACGTAATTTTGCAGTTGATGTAAAAAATAACTAGAAATTGTTGTATCTAAAAAAAACGCGTTGAAATTTTTAACCACAAGAAATTAAATTTCCTTTAAAAATTATCAACAAACTTTCTCAAAAATGTTGAACTGTTTTTTCTTCCTTAAATATCTATTTCAACAATTGTTTTCATAAATTTCCTAAATGTGTATTTAAATATCTCTGATGAACAGAAAGAAATGAAGTAAAAATAATTCTGAATTTAATTTTCCTGTTAAAAACTAACTTAATCTTATGCTTTTGGGCTAATTGTTAGATTAATACATCATTAGTTAATATTTCCACCTATTTGTTAATATATTCAAAATTTAAACGCATCATTGAAAAGTGCATTTTGTTTACAACAGTTTAGTAACTATCCACAGGGCCCATTGGAACCTGTTTTAAAGTGTACATATCAACGAAACAAATACTGAATTATGAATATAAACGACAAAGTTACTTTTACAGGTAATTCCATAAGCTCCATCATAACCTTTTGAAAAAAAAAAATCATTATCTGGCCCTCCCTTTCGGACAGCACAGCCAAAAGGGTGTTTCCTGTTTCGCTTTCTCACGTAACGTAAATGAGTTGTATTGCACGAACATGGGTCCTTAAGATGACATTGTAATCATTTCCCCTTTTCGAGGTGAATACGCTGCCGAACATCCTCGCCGGGAGAGAAGGACAATATGTTCTCCACACGTAACAGGAAACCAGCTGAATTGATTCCAGTGAAGGCACCCTTAATGATCAGTTGATATCGTTGGACACGAGGTCCGCTCAATGTGATTACATTTCTGAGTTTGTCTTCTTCTCAATCAGAAAATTTACTAGTAAATACTGAGTCTCCCTGTTTACAAACATTACCGAATCTGCCTGCTAATGATAAACCACCGAATCTGCCTATTATAGAATGTTAGAGATTTTAGACACCATTTATTATAGCATACATGTGTCTTCTCTTTTAAATGTATTTAAATATCGGGATACACACACACCTGATACTTGATCATAAGCTATTAACGTTTTTGGATGTAAATATGTAATGGGTTTTCTAGAGTATTTTTTATTTAATTAATTTGAACTTTCATATTACGTTAATTGATCTGAGAGCATCTTTTTTATATGAATCACGACACGTATAAATTTAATTAGAAATACTGAAATATATTGAATAGGATTGAAATATAATGATAGGTGGTTTTAATAGTAAGAGATGTGGTAGAAATATTGATAAGACGCTTACAGAGAGAGAGAGAGAGAGAGATGCTACCTACAGATGCTTTATTTACAGATGCTAGATTAGATGTCTGCCTAGGCTGATAAGAGTAAAGAGATATAGGATCTGAAGTTAGTAAGATCTGAATACAGACAATGTTTTGGATTCAACGTAGAAGTTATTTTACAGACTCAAACTCGATTAGAAAGTAATAGTTAATTTTTTTTTCATTAATACTAATCTTTAGATTCGTACATGTGTAAGGATTAATTCACAGGCTTGATAATAAGAATTTTGAGTGCTGGTTATTCTAAGATTCGAATAAATCAAGTTTACGAGTTCCATTAGTTTGCCTGATTACTTAGACAGACTATTTATTTTTGATTGAACGTCATAAAGAGTGAATAATAACGGACCGATTAAATGAAGAAAATACTCTGAGGGTGTTACTAATAGCATTGATAACTTTTTTAAAATTTTAATTCTAAATGAATTTGTAACGTTCTTGTTATGAAAACCCGATGAAAATCGCAATATTGTACAAAAATAATTGTTTTTATGTTGTATAAAACTTTTATTGGTTTATTTTGAATTTCACATAAAATGTTTTTGTCCTGAATGCTGTCGAATGTTTTAAGTGGAATGATTTTTTTAATACCATTATACTTTCCGTTACTTATATTAATATCTGATATTATTTTGTCTATGTATTTTTAACTAATTACAATTTAACACATCTAAATAGGAGATTAATAACTTTAAATAAAAGTATTTTTTTTAAAGATACATCCCACTCACACAGATAAATTGAAATACAATTCTAGTTTTCAGATAATCCTTCTATTATTGTACATTACAATAATAAAATACATTAGGGATAGTGAAAAAAAACAGGATAGTAAGTGTTTGACATTGTAATTTGTTTACAATGATTCGAATAACTACAGAAAACCAAATACATCTCCTTTAGGATACATTTATTGAAAGTCGAATATTAGAAAAGGGTAAGTAAATAAAAGTAACCAGATCCTCTCTCTGAAAAGAGAAAGGCATGAAATTATTTTTTAACTTTAATTTATTTCGAAAATATTCCATTTTCCCTTAAGCTAGAACTATAGATTTTTTTTCAATGGAAACAGTTTTCTTTGAATTTAGGCTAATGTTCGGCTCAATCAAAAGCTATAAACTTATCTCTTATTTATTGTTACATATTGTTACATTTTATCTGCATTTTATCATTGCTTTATTTAATACTAAAAATATTTTAAAAACGAATAAATAAAAATAAAAAAATCACATGTTAAATAACATATCTTAGGCATTTTTAATTTAATTGTATAATTTATTAACATTATTCCACAAAAGAAGCAATGAAGTCCAATTTCAGTAACATTAAAACACGAAATAAATTGTTGAATTTATTAATTACTGATACTGATTTCACATTTGAAATCCTTTAGGTTACTTTGGTATTGAAATCATTTGCTAGATTTATTTAAAAATTTTATTGCTGAATTTTCAAATAAAATTACCGGAATTTTTATTTTTCTTTATTTTTCATGCTGAATATATAAAATACTTCTCACGGAAATTCTACAGGACATAACCTTATAGCCTTAAATCGCATTCTAGTGTATATTTTTATCTATTTTGAGAACATATATTTTTCTACACCTCATTTTATACATTGTTTAAAAAATGCTTGATTTTGTTGCAGTTTTATTTCGTTTATCCGAAATATTCCTCTTTGAATAAATATAAAATTATGGAGCTTTCAGAAGACTGTACAATAATTTTTGAGTAACAGTAAAGGAAAACAGACATTCTTTTAAGTTAAAGGGGTATACATACTTATCGCAACAATACACTTTTGGAGTTTAAGAGAACTTCTCCTGCTTTCTTATTTTTGTTTACAAAATGTTCAACAAATATTTTTTTATATATATAATATACTTTTAAGAAATAAAAAGGAATTGCATTGGTCTACCTTAAAATTAATGATACCCTTTAGCAATATATAAATAACTCATAAATATTACACTCAAGACTTCAAAGTTTTCTCCGTTTGTAAAAAATGGAAGATAGAAACAATTGAACAGCGAATTTGTCGATTCGGTATAAATCACCGAACAAAAGGAAAATTATTAACAGTACAAATTAGTGTATTTTTAGTTTTTAATCTTATTTTTGTAATAATTCGCAATTATTTTACTTAAGTTGAATATTTTTAAAATTTATATTATTTTTATTCATAATATATATATATATATTCCTACAAATAGGGAAATTTAAGTTAACTTAGATACAGTGATAAATACATTAATAACATTAATTACCTCCTGATTTTGAACGATGTCAAAATATAGATGTTTTAGAAATGACCATAATAAAACATATATAAGAAAATAATAATTATAACATAAAATTGATAATAATCTTCTTCTCTTGGAAAGACAAATATAAAAATAATTTTCTAAAGAAAATATAATTCATGTGGCTCGTGTAACACTACTAATAATGAACTTTTTTTAGATTTAAGTGTATTAATTCAAGTTAAAAAGGTTAAAGTATATAATTTAGGATAAAGTATATTGTTTCAGGTTAAGTATTATTAAAATATAGGAAGTTGTGGCGCTTTTATGATCATCACTTTTATGCAGACTTTTGAACTGAAACGTCATGACTAAGACGAGTATAAAAGCAGCGTGGAAGGTATTGTTCGCCTTTCGTTCACTTGCTAACCTCATTGTTTGTCTGACAATTTGATTCAGATATGTATTGCTGATTTGTGTCTGTTATTGTTTAGGTTTTGATAGAAGTTTTTATTTGTAGACGATTCAAGTCGCCTTCATCCGATGAGATCGTTTCTTTAACCCCAGTCTGGGATTAGGAGTCAAAACGTGTGGGGGTACTGATTAGCCTCCTCTCCCCTCAAAGTGAACCATACTTTTATGTTATTAATCCACTTTTCACGAGCATTTATTGTTTTTAAAATTTAAAACTAATTATTTTCTTATAATTTAAAAATATAATAATTATTTATTTGATTATTTCTGCTTAGAGTATTAAAAAAATTTACAGATAAAATATATGCATAGAATCTAGTTATATTACTCGAAATACAGAATAAAGTCTCATTCCATCATTCAAAATTATCACTACTTCCATTATAAGAGGAGGTGTAGTTAAAGTGTTTAATTATTACATAGATATAACCGAGTTATACCCGAAAAAATTTATTCTGCATGTTAATTGATCACTATGCACATAAAGATGTAAATAAAAGCTGTTAATGTTAATTTGATTTTAAGAAGCCGGAGATTGAAGTAACTCGCAGTATTGCAATGTCTTAAGAATTTTATCGGGATATTGCAAAGTTTTAATTATCATTAAAAATAATCAAATTAGAAACTTATGACACGTCTACATAGACACCAGCCAGAGTTATTCATTTTTCTCCCAACGTTTAAAGACCTTTCGAAGGCCGTGATAGTAAAACTCAAAAGATTGAAGTCTATCTTTCCATATTATGGGTTACTTTAATCTACGGCTTCCTGGAACCAAACAAATCATCAGGAATAGCTGTAATTTACAATATAACGTACATAAGGATAAATTAATATGCAGAATAAATTTTATCCACATATCCAGACCATTTCTTTGTAATAATAAAGCCTTAATGGTAACCCTATGTATGTGCAAATAAGTGATCTGAAAAATACCGAAATAATCATACTGAAAATTTCTTTTATTTATGAAAGGAAAGAAATAAGGAACATATATACATATATATTTGATCGGCAACTTTCCCGATTCAATTTAAAACCTCTAGTCGCCTTAACATTCGTAACAAAACAAAAGAGAAAAAAAATCAATATCACCGGTGTCTACCATATCGGCACTCACACACACATATACATAAATAATAATAATAAATAAATAAAAGGTCAAACACTCCTCTTTGAAAGACAGACATAAAAGAAAAAAAAATAATAAGTGTCTAATTTCGTTTTAAGGAAAAGCATGGTCTCAACTAAAAGGAAATATAATTACTTACGGACTCGTAACAGATTGGATGTCGCATACATAAGGATAAACCGGGGAAGGGTAGAAAACGCAATTTGATCTGCGTTTCGTCCCTCCCCCAATTCCCAGCTGCAAAGTGATATATAGGAATTTGCAGCTGTTACGCATGTAGAGACTTAGCGCTCAACGGGGTAGAAAATGTGATCTTTACCAAGATCTCACGACTAGTTGGTCAGAAGTAAACAAAAATATTCAAGCTACATCCAATGACCATCTGTTGCGAAGTCGTTTCTTTCCCATATTATGATAGAAAAAAAAAATGCACACTGGACGATGGTGATGATGAAAAAATAAAAGTGAAATTGCAAGTAGATAATCTACATTTCAGCATCGTATTCTGCTATAATAGCGTAATAAAAACCAACTCTAAATTTCCCTAACGAAAATTCAAATGTGTTTATTGTTAATGCTTTTGGAAGGAACGTAAGTTAAATGGCTTTGCAGAGTTTGAGGTTGTGAATAAACGTTTGCAAAATGCATTTTAGTATGATTCTTTTTTTTTTTTCTACCGTTGTTGTTTAAAAAATAAGAATAAAAGTTGAAAGAGTGCTTTTTTTTTTCTGAAATGATAAAAAAAATTAAAGAGGAAAAATGCAAAAAAATTAATGATGCATAAAAAATAGTAATTCTTTCATAAGGGAAAAAACACGAATGCATTTAAAGCTAGTTTAGTTTGCCTATGAATTTTCACACCTGTAATGAAAGTTTACTTTTATGTTTTTGCAGTAAAAAACATTTTAATTCAATCAGCGTTTTTCAAATACGTTTTATCGCTAAATATTTATTAAAACTAAAATCAGAGGAATTCAAATAGCCATTATTTATTAAAGTATTCTTTCTTTTCACAAGTGTATAGAATGTTATTCTTAAATCAGAAAAAAATTAAGTTTGTTTCTTGCTAGTAAGCATATGAAGTTTTTGAAATGCAATTAGATTATTTTATGCAATGCAATAATCGTTCAAACATAACATAAATTAACAGAAAAATGAAAAATCACTATAGAAGCTCCAAATTATTACTTTCAATTTTACTACGCAATTATTCTTATCTATAATATTTCATTTTTGGCATAATTTAGTAACCTTGACATAATTTTCTAAGACAATGATGTGCATTACAAGTATATGGAATCGTATTCTTAAAGTAGATAGAATCGTAGATTATTACACATGTGCATGATAATAGTATGTTTAGAATAACTGAGCCAATTCATTTAAAAATAGGAAAGTAAAAACGGAGGCAATTATGAGTTTTTGAAACTACCTCTAAACACGAATCATATTTCTATTTGTATGAGGAAACGGTAATTATTGTTTTTTTAACTTCACTATGCTGCGGAAACATTTTACCGTAAATATGAATTTAATTTAAATTTACTGTAATAAATTATCTAAAAACACAGCACAGCTTCAATAATTATTTTAGTAATAGATAAAAATTTTATAGTACACCGAATATATGACTTTTATCACTAACAATTATCTGTATCTTTACTAAAAAAACTTTTTAAAAAGAAATAAACAATTACATATGTTACCAACACAGTTAAAGGAAAAGGACAATTTATCTAACACCATTTTTTAAAATTTTATTTCAATTATTTTAAATGCACTATTTCTGTAAATGGTTGAGATAGGTTGTTTGTTTGAATTTTGGCACTGAATCCTCGTGGGATATATTGTGCCAATCCAAGGTGGATGAATAGAAATAAATTTGTCATTCAACCAAAACATTAAAGGATGTCGTTTTCTTATTTTTACGGGTGGCTCAGAAAATACCAGACTTAGAAAAAGGGTATTTGAATGGGAATAGAGAAACACTCGAACTGCAGCATGCCCATCAATAGGTTTTCCCTTTCCTAAGAAATTCTTGCATTACTTTCGTATCCCAAAAAATTCGACGCCATAACTTTTCTAACATATGCGTTCACCTTCTGTGAAGCAAATTCACCACAAACAGCCCAGTTTTTAAATGTTGTTTAGTTTTCAGTGTATAATGATGAATCCAAGTCTCATTGATAATGACAACTAGATGAAGATGGCAACTACGATTCGACAACAATTTATAGCTAAGTTTTTAAATTCAGCAAATGGTTTCCAAATCAAAACTAAGAAATGAATCGTCTCACATGTGCTTTAGTGTCGTTTAACAGATGAAAAACACTATGGTAGCACCATCTTGCCCTAGTAAGGCTCTCTTTTGTCAAAAATTGGCCTTTTTTAAACCATCCTTATAATTTAATATTTTGGAGAGATTACGTAATAACATGCGAGCATTAACTAATTGATATTTTTTGTCAGTATCTACTCGTATTGCACATTTTCACTAAATTTATACTTATAAAAATGAAAATGTTTAAATAAATGTATAGTTATTATTAATATTATTACATTCATTTTTAAACAGCAGTTTTCGATGTTGAATGAAATAATGGCATTTTTATCTTAAACGGAGCATTTTATGTTTATAAACGTTATGTGAAGGAAAATATATATACATTTTGCTTTTTAAGATCATACAAATTGGTTAGAAAACTAAAAATTAAGCTGATTTTACCATTAACAATTCTAAAAAATCTATTATTTACAGTTGACAAAATTCTGAGTTTATCTAAAAAAAATTCAGAATCATATACAAAAATATGCAAAAAGAAAATAAACCGTACTGTCTATAAGGAAATAAAAAAAAAGTTGAGCTACATACGTGCATGCATGATGTCCAAGGAGAAATTTTAAATATTTAAAATAAGTATATTTAGTTAATTTTTAAACTGCTATTATATTTTAATTAAATAATAAGAAAATATTTATCTTAATACGAATAGAATTTAAAAATTTGTTAATAATTTCATAGCACACATTTTAAAAGTATTTCAAATCAATTAGATAGAATTTTGCCAAATATCTCTAGCGCTATGTGATTCGAAGCAATAGTTGTAAATTTCCTGATCTAACATCTTACTGTATATTATAATAGTCATTTTGAATCGCATCATTATTGATCCGATACATTGTTATTAAAACAAAGCATATCAGTAAATCAAAACGCCTTCTCATGTCTCGTAAAAGCGATAAATATCTCAACGATGAGCTATAATGAGTGAAATATTTTTAATTAATTTAAATTATCCGATATTTGTCGGGAATTTCCATTTCCATATACATTTTAATTAGTACTTTGCTTAATATCATAGTTTAAGCTTCTCTATTTCATTGCCGTGGGGGGTCTTACACAACAGCATAATTAAAATAAACTTCAAATGCAATGCGAATATGTTTCACGTCCGAGCAATTACAGCAACTCAATTAAACACGGCTGGGTGTACTTTGAAGGTCGTTATCTTAGCAGTCTTCAATTAAAATATTTCATGAATATAAGTTTTCTGATTTAGAGATCAAACATTCATGTCTGTACTTGCAAAAGGCCGACCCAAGATTTGAAGTCGTTAATCAGAGATAGTAAATGCACTTGACGTCCACTCTGCATCAATTTGGCATTCAGTTGCTTTTCAAAACGGTCGTTTCTCTTCACCAGACTACGGGAGAACGGCTCAATTTAGAAAGGAGTTAATGAAATCTGAAACTTTATACATTATCTCTGGATTTTGAAATAGTTTGAATTGTTAATCTAACAACGGGAACGGTTATACCCTTGTGAATTCGGCGGATTTAAACCACGCCGTGTCACTCAAAGTGAATTTAAGATGTCGGGGCTGAGTGAAGGAAGAATTTACACAGTGCACTACCTGGAATGGAATTGTTAGGCCAGTAGGCACACACACACAAAATTCATTACGATAGTTGCGCGGGACATTTCAGCTATGCTTATTTAAGGATTAAATTTAATACTACACGATGATGACAACGATGGAGCTATGAATGCAATATCAAGATATGTTTTGGGACTTAAATTGAAATAATTAATAATGCACTCGTGGTTAATGTAAGATTCATAGGCTACTGTTGATCCATCTTAGGTACTCAAAAGTATAATTATGGCATTGCTTTGAATTTAAATGGACGTAATGCTGATAGCATGACAAAAAACATATACTTTGTATTATACGTAGCGGGAAAACATTCTAATTTTATATTGATATATACTCTTTTAGCTAATTTAAGTTGTTCTATATTCTTGCCTTCTTTCTGTAACTGAATAATTTTCCGATTACGCAAATTAAAATAACCCAGTTTAATTGTAAGAGCGCAGAGTTTTATTTTAATTTAGTTTCAGCTTTGAAGAAAAAATTGGGACCTTATATACATTTCAGACGTTACTTTATATATATATATATTTCCATCTCACAATTTATTCTCATTTTTTAAATATATCGGAGATCAGCTTGCAGTGGCATCTGCTACGACAACTGTATAATAGCTATTCTACATACTCCAACAAGTACATACCTGTTATAGTGTAATTCGGATACTGAGAAAAAAACGTAAGGAGAGACTATGATATGTACTTCATTTTTGGGACGGAACTATTATATTTGAAGAAGAAATTCATTACAATTTTTAAGAAAGTTTATATCTTAAGTTTAGATTCAATTTTTTCCGATATGTTTAGTGAAAACACCTCTGGAATAAGATAATCATGAGGTTTTATTTTGGAATGTAAATTTTATAATTACTATAGATCTTGGGATTTATGAAGCTTGTGTAATGTTGTAAAATCATCATACGAAAAAATTAGTAATAATTATTTTCTAGTGACTTTATGTATGTTAAAGAAGTTGAAGATAAATGTTATTTAACTTACAATAAAATTATTTGCAAAAATATTTCTTTCTTTAATGGAATTAGATTTCAAAGTTATTTTTAGATCAACAAAAATACATAAAATTAATGCTGTAAAATGTACTACGAGTACTTTTAGCGCAAAGTTATTCTAAGCCTTATTACAGATTTAAAACCACTTTCAAATAAATTCATTTCAAAGGAGAGAAAATCATAAAATAAAATGACATTTTGTAATCATAAATATTTTATCATTTTTTTTTTAAAAAAATAGTATGTCTAGTTGTTTAAAAAAAAAAAAAAAAAGTCACGGTTCATTTGTTTGTTTTCGCAAAGTATTCTTTTCAATTACATTCTATTCAATATAATTTTAAATTGAAATTATATTTCAGATGAAATTTAAAAAAAAATAATTAAGTGCTTAAAAATTCTTTTAACAAGAATAGCATTTCCAAAGGTTAATATAAAACCTTTATGAAAAATTAAGATGTATTTCCTCCGAATAATAATTTAGATCGTAATTGTAACTCAAGAGTTTTGATACTTCTTTCAAAATACGAGAATCATTTTAGAATTTAATTACGACTTCTTTCCAGCAGTTTTATAATTTTTATATTTATTTTAGTTAGCTAATATTTCAGTTTCAATATATACTTTAGGTGTACCATAATATATGCATTAAATTTGAAACATTATCTAACTTAATATAAAAAAATTAAATAGTATTTTTTTGCTTAATTAGTGTTGTTTTGATCATTTGTGTTCATTTTTTAAAGGTAATGATGTTGCCTCAGTTCATCACTACTGTTTACTGTCAAGTAGAAGTTCAAAAAATATGTTTATTCCTTTTCTTAAAACTAAGCATATAAATGCTCTTGAAATTGAAAATAGTATAATGTCTGTGTCAGATTAAGTCCTTAATCTGACAAGATTAAAATTAAAAAGTATCACCAATTACTATTTTTAAGAATTAAAAAAATTTACGTGTTGTATGGTATCTTAAAAATTACATTTTGTTTATTATATATAGCACAACTTATTAAATTGTTATGGAAATATACTATTTTTAAGAATTACAGTCAAGTCCAACTTAGTTTTTTTGAAAACTTTTTCATCAAAGTTCTGAGAACTTGATAAGGTTTTTATAAGGCTACTGACATCTACTCAAACTATAAAAAAAGTCGTTTCTACCTATACTACAACCTCATACATCATTTCCATTTTTAAAGGATGCAATGAAGAGTCATCAAATAAAAATCCTATCCATTTTATCAGTCTCGAGAGAACTATCTCGACACAAGGAAGAAAGTAGAAGAAAAAAAATTCTTCCGCTTTTAATAACTAGTTCCCTCGTCTGCTCTGTATCATGTTTTGGTACTTTCCGTCCGAGCGATCCAACTCCATAATAAAAATTAATGACGATAATTTTAACTTTCCAGGAGTAGTAGACATAAATGCAATGGGGCGAAGTGAAAACCATCCATTCCATTTGGAAAATTACCGGCAATCTCTTACAAACTTTCACACATTTTGATATATCTCAGCTCCTTCCGAATTAAAGCATTGCTAAGCGATACATAGCTCCTCTCTGATCAATGATCTAGCCTTACGTTTAGTTCGGAATCAGTACCTAATGCACCTCGGGGAATGATTCTACTGTTTGACCATAAAAGACAAGATCAGTAGTTCATTGTTGCTTAATAATAATGGATTAAGTAATATATATAGCTTAGGGGGTTATTCCTTAGAAAAGGAGTTGACAGAACAGAGCGTTAAGCAACACAGGCGCCGAAATCCTGAGTCTCTTGTTACAAACTCGCGTTATTCTATTTCACTGGGAAGTAACACCGTGGACATGTGTAATTAGTCTAGTTAGTTGTAGAATCAGTTGTTCAACAGAGAATTCCCGTTCCGTTTCATTGGAACTGTTTGTACGTGACATAGGATTGATGAAAGAATTTAATCAATATATATATTGCTTGGCTTTAAAGCTATGATTCTTGTCTTCTCAGTGTAACAGGTCTCATTAATTGTTATTTGTCGACGTTCGGTCTTAACAGAAAGGTTAAAAATTGTTTTTCTGCTAATTAGATGTTTTTCGCAGAATATATGTCTGCTATAGATTAAAAGTTGTTCCTAGAAGTGTAGACATGTAATTAATAAAATAAGGAACGTAATTAATATACATCGAACGAAATATTTTTTTCTCATTTTATGGAATTTTTTTTTTATTTTACTAATAGTGATTGGTTTTTAGATCTTAATTACATTCATTTTTATAGTTTAGATTATGCGTAAATGAATTGTAATGACATATATTCAGAGTTTAGCATTTCAGTATTATATAGAAGAGAAGTTCATCATCACCCTTGTTAGTAAAAGAAAAGAGGGTATTAGGAATGGGATAACTCCCTGCAGTATTTTTTTAGTGATTGCTTTTCCTACTACTGAGAAGTTCATGAGTATGACGCTCTTCGCATCCCAAAAAATCTTCGTCTAAACCTTACCGGCTGATGAGATCGTCTTCGCCTTCTCAGGATCAGATTCACGAAAAGCAAGCCATTGCTTTCATTGATTCTAAGTTCCCGGCTTATAATGAGGTATTCATGTCTCATTGGCTCTGCTAACTCGACACAGAGTGACGATGACATCTCGATGCTGCAGCAATCAAAATTAATCTATAAATCAGTGTCAAATTTGTTCAGGTGCCGTTTGATAGATGGAATAACACAATTGTAACTACAAATTGCTTTAGCAATGTCAACTATCCAATACAGGTATATTTGAATCACCTTCGTCTTAGAAGAATTTTGATTGTGATACAAACAAGAGTCATAAAATTAACATATCATTGGAAACTTTGTCTTAAAAGATTATAATATTATAATATAATTTAGTGATTGTGCTTTGCTTTAGAGAGACAAAAGTAGCAGTTTCACGCAAATATAATTGCCCTTATTGAGTGTCTGCCGAATTTCATTCCCGAAATGACTCGATAAGAGAGAGAAAAAAAAAAGAATGTGACTTATGAATTAAAAAAAATGAATATTTAAATTTTGAAGCTAATTTTTGTGATGTGAATTTGTAATGTAAATTTCAACAAGCACTATTTAGTCTTCGTAAATTATATTAATTTAATAACACTTGTTTAATTTTTAATTATATTTCAATGTTGTTCCGTTTATTGTTCATTTTTTTAAAATTAATCCACATGTAGGGATTACTATACATTTAATTATATTAAATCGATACTAATATAAGTTTCGTGAATCCACAATTTAGGAATAAATTCATTCACAGTTAAAGTTCACTAACATCTTAAAATATTTATTTTTGTTTCATAAATACTTGGGTCAGAACGACGTATTTAATCCTTTTTTTTTAATGGGACAATTAAGGCTTAACTGACCAAATTCTAATTAAACGTAACTAGAATATTTTGGAGCAATATTATATTATAATTATATTGCTTGAAATTTCATTAAATTCGTTTTAGAATATTTATATATTTGCTTCATTGAAAGTGAAAACGGTGCAAAGTATCTTGTGTTTCCAAGAACATATAACAGTATATTTGAAACATAGTTAAAAGTTAGATATTTCTTGTTATGAAAATTTACTATTAACTTAGTTCATTGATCTTCAGCAAAATCTACGAAATAAAGCAGACTATTGTGTTCTAAAAGGCTGTTAAGCTTAGGTGCTTTCATTTAATTCAAAATGCTAGCCGTTTAATAATTTATTTTATGAATAATATAATGAAATGAACTTTAATAAAAGTATCGTAAATTATAAATATAAATTAATCCAAAAAAATTCTAACTGAAATGCAATTTTTATTCATAACCTCTCTCTCTTCACAGTATGTTAAAATATAACGAGGCTTTTTACTCTTTGATAGAAGATGTTAAGTGTAAATTTTGGGGGCGAGTGTAACGAAGTGAATAAATAGGCGGGTGAAGGTTAAGCTTAAGACATTCTTGGAATTCTTGGGAAATTTAGAAGACTTCGCCGGGGACAAGTATTGTTAGGCAGAAAGAGAAACACAGATGCGTTTGATCTTAAGCTCAAAGTAGATGTCTCACGCGAAGAATTACACGTTACATTAACAGCTGTTGTTTTAATAAATTCTAACAAAGGCTTAAACGAGTTATTCCCTCTCATAGAAAGTTTGATTCGCAAGAATTTATAGACATTAATAATATTTAGTGTAAATATTACCTTCGTCTATGTGTTCATTCCTCTCATTGGCTACTTTAAAATATACGAGAGAAAACCAGACAAAGTATGTAAGATAATGAACAATGTAAAAAATAGATCAGAAAATAAACCAAAATTCTTTTTTTTTCATGCGAATATCAAGTCTAACTCGCCTTGTTCAAAAAGAGGGAATGTAAACGTAATTTAGGAATTAGCATTAATGCCTTGTTTAATTATGAGAAATAATCGGTTTTAAAGATTGCTATAGATATATGTTGTGCAAGAAATATTGCAAATCAAAGGAGATGGAAAGTATGAAAAAAAATTATTATTGTAGGTATTCTAATTATTATTGTAGGTATTCTGTAAAAATTATTATTGTAGGTGAATGTGTCAGAAATATCTACCGGCGTCTTTGAGGGACAAAATTCTTAGTCCGTAAAAAAAAAAAAAAAAGAAAAAAAAGATGGGAAATATATTGTTTAAAATAGACTAACTATAATTTAAGAAAACTACGATCATGAATTATAGATTCTTAATTTATTACATTCGTTTTTTTATTCGAGTATAAATAAGTAGACGTGTTAAAGTATTTAATGAAACCTATATTTCTAAAAATCAATTCCTGCGTGTTATCCTTCTGACAATTTAAGATCAATGCATAGCTTAAAAAATAGAGTCAGTCCCCTTAGTAACTTTCACAATTTTCATCACTGCTGTATAAAATTGGTACCCATGTCAATCAAGTCTTAACTAACAGAGTTGTGACTAACATCTAAAATTTCGCCATTATGGAATTCTGTAATTTTGTACAATTAGGTAAAGAATGATTGAAAATGTCTGTTTTCGAAATGATATTTGAATGCAATCATTATTCCCAGAAATATTCAAGAAAAACTGATAAGGGATCATACACAAGATTACTTACATGCAAACGATTTTTTATGCCCTCCCTTTTTAATACCGCGTGATCATTGAGCCGAAAATTAAGATTTTTTTACTTATATGCTGCTCCTTAAGCTTCATAATTTCCAGTCATAAGATTTGATCTTGAATATTACTGAAACTATCATTAATAATTTGTTAAGTGAATAGTAATTTAATTTGTGTAATTAATTTGTAATTGTGTTTCATAATTGAATTTTTCATAATAAAGTAACTTGAATTTTTTTTATGTTTTTAGAATTGAAAAAAGAAGTATCTATCGTTTGGAGCAAAAAAATCTTAAAAAGTTTTGAGTTGAAATTTTTTTTTGTCTGCGCATATTTGAGACTTTCATTTAACATTAGAACAGTTTTTCTGCCCTCATAAAATAAAAAAAACGAACTTTACGGAATTTGAAATTGGCTAATATTAATGATAAAAGGACAGATACGCGAGAAATGGCGTCTGCAATTAGGAAATTTATTTGAAATTAATTAACAATGTTAATTAACCTAATTAATAAATCCACTAACTTCATAATTTAGTTCCCTTTGAGCTACTTAGGACTTTTTGAGTTATTTATATTGTTTATAATTTTGTCTATATTACATAAGAAATGTGGGTTTTATTAAGAGTGTACCACTTTTTAACAGTTACATCATTGATGCACAAATAGAAAATTAGATTGACTCACCTCTGTGAATTATCTTATGCAGCTGACTTGTCAAAATTCTAAGCTCTGAGTTAGACAAGTCTCCGGTCTAAAAAAAATAAATTTCTGTTATAAAACAAAAAAAAGCGTATCTTTTATTTAAATTACAAAAATTAAATAAATATATAAGAAAAACATAACCTATACAATCATAAAGACTTATTTTATCTTACAGTTCTAAGACGTATAGATTATAAAAACATCTTACTACGTGGTTCCATTTATTATATTTATATAATTGTATTAACATTTTGTGCAAATATTCGTGAAATAATTTATTCTTAGTCAATAATGATTTATTTTTATTTAGCTTTTAGTAAAAATTGCATTTTCAAAATGGAATCCCTATATATTTCCCACAAATAATTTAAATAATATATTTAAGTTTCCTACTTTTCGTAATGATTTTACATTCATTTATTCCATTAAAGTTTACCTTTAAGACGAAGGGTACTGCATATAAGCTTGAAAAAGTAAAACAGCATTTCATAATATTTTTGATTTTTCTTTAATCTTAAGAAGCAGAAAAGATTGTATTTTAAGACATTAATGATAAAATAAAATACGTACTATTATTCATATACTTCAGTACGAAAAAGCAATGAAAGAGCAACGCTATCGATAACTGGCAACAATATGATGATTCTTTTAAACGCAAAATCTGTGTTACTACGATTGCATTGAAGATAATCTTTCATTTAGAAAACAGAAAAAAGTTTATGTATTGTATATATATAAATAACTTTTCATTTTATATATTTCTACATTTTTTTGTAAATTTTACTATTTTTTTAATGGCACAGCTTAACGATTTTTATGTACTTTATTGTTTTAATTTTTAGCTAATTAAAACATGCAATAATTTCATTTTACTTACTTGAAGAAGAACCGAAATGCCAACCAAACCTTGGTTCTTCTGAAGAGACATAGCTTCTGTTATGTTTTGGTAGAGATCACTGTTGTAGCCATAAATCTGCAACTGAAATGATGAAAAGAACAATATATATATATATATATATATATATATATACAGAAGAGAAAAATATTTAGAACAACTTTTTACTTTTAAAATTTGCACTCATCCTTCATGAATATTACATTTTTCCTACAAAGGAGAAAAGCTAAATTACAATAGATTAGTTTTAAAATTACTAGGAAGTTCGAAAAGTGCCAGATTTTGACCACAGACTGCGTTACCATTGTTAAGCACCAAAAGCAAGTTGGTGTTACCATTGTTAAGCACCAAAAGCAAGTTGGTGTTACCATTGTTATGCACCATCTCTTACAGCACGCCAACACAAATCTGAATAATTAATCTGATAATTTAGTTTTGACTTTTCTGCCATTTGCTGTCAAATGAAAATTTAGTTGCTAATGCTTCGAGTTGTCACCGTCGATGAGACCTGAATTCATCATTATTCCCTGGAATTCAAACAACTAACACAATGAGTTGCTTTCAGTGGTCAATGGTAACAATGTCGACAATGTTTGGGGATATGGAAAAGGTTCATCATGGATATCTAAGAAAATGGGGGGAAATTAACTTAATTCTACTGTAAATTACTTCATCTCCACTTTTAATACTAATTTCCTATTCCAAACACGGGTGTTTTTGAAGTCCCACTCGTATGTCCCCTAAATAAAAAAAAACTGTCAACGAAAACTAAACAACCTTCGAACACTATAAAGCATTATAAAAACAGAAATGTTAACTGAAAATCAGAACAACTATTTAAAAATATATTTTTCCCAAGAAAATTGTGATGATAATTTAATAATATGTAAAGAAGGGAAACACACAAACACACAACGCATATAACATACATTCAAAATTAGTGAAGAAAGACGAAAAAATAAACAAACACACTTGTGTCTTATACTAATTAATTAAATTAATTACGTTTAACAAATGAATAATTAATTCATTTTATTAACGCTTTAAACTTGGCAAAGTGATTAGCATTTCAATTAAATTAAGTGGTTTCACTATTTTTGTACTTGCAATTACTTCAAAAAAATTATAATTGCAATCAGTAACAAAATAACATTTACTTTTCATTGAGATAGGCTATTAACGCTACTTTGTAACACATGGACGAGTGCAGGCACCATTAAAAGATATTGATTATTTTTAAATAGAAACTCGATTGCATTTACTTCTTATCATAGTAAGTTTTTCTGTAATTATAAACAAAAATTCTAAAATGTATTGAAATTTTAAAATTTTTCTAAATCAGGACAAAATAACAGTTGGTATTTCTTGACTCAACCAAAAAGACGGAAATTATTTTTCATACCTACAGGCTTCTGAAGAATTAGTTAAGCGGATGATTTAAAAATATATTGACATTAAAGAATTTAATAATTTTTGATGAACAATTGTTTAAGAAATATTTCCAAAGTATATGTTAATGAATATCATAAAAACATTTTATACCAATAACAATAATTATTAATTATATACAAAAATATTAAAAGATTGAGAAAAGTAACATAATAAATATTATAAAACAGAATCAATGAATATATTAAAATAGGAACTGATGGCAAAATTTATTAAAACAACAATAACATCATAAACTCCTATCTATGATATAATAAAAATTGAAAACAGTTAGTAATAGGAGTTAAGTATAGCAAATCACTCGAATTTCTTATAAATATAACATAAATACAGTGAAACACGATTATTTGATATTTTTAACCACAAAAGTCTAAAATTCCGTGTTACAAATAAAAATTAAAACCCGAAGTTTAACATCTTTTAGTATAAATTCTATTAAACACAAATCTATTGTGTATGACTGTTTTCCTGGAGATGAAGAAATTTTAAATACAGCTGTGGTTCCGAAAACGAAAGAGAGGAACTTTACATAAAAGTTTTCTTCTCAAGAAAAAGTAATGATCTTTTAAAAACAAAATGGGGCATGTTTCAAAGAAATTTAACAAACAGTGATTTCATTCTTAAATGAGAATTTAAAAAATCCTTCATAAAATATATTTCGGTAACATGATTTGTGTAAATAACTAATATTAAGACATATTTTAATTTACCCCCCCCATATATATATATGTGTGTGTGTGTGTGTGTATGTATGTATATACAAAACCTTAAACAGCTCAAACAACTAACTTTAATTACTTTTTATCCTTGCTCTGTTTCTTTATCTTTTTAATTGATACTAATTTTCGAAAAAAAAAAGTATTTTCCTGCTTTTGATTTAAATTTTCTTTCACCTACAGTTCAATTTGTATTATAATGCTTAAAATCTAAATATTACTTGTATTTTTTTATTTCAATAATTATTATTCATATATGATTTGGATATTTTATAAATAATAATTTATATACTTTATTATTACATACATTGTATTTGCATTTTATCAAACACGCACACACACACACACACACACACACACACATATATATATATATATATATGTGTGTGTGTGTGTGTCTATGTGTGTAAAACATCAGAATTATAAATTATAGTTTTTTTCTGTGTTTGAATTTTGTATTTTCTTTTCTTTTTTCTCACTTTGGCTTTAATTTTTGTTTTAAAGTCTTAACTATTTATTTTCTTTTTTTTCCATTAGTACTCTTTCTCTAAGATAGGGCATTTTTATATACATTTCCTGTTTAAGCTTTAAGATTCCGGGTAATGTACCAATCTCTCTCTATATATATATCAACTAAGTTTCCTTTAAGTGAGAGATGGTGTGAATGTTGTTATACATAGTGTCTTATGTAAGTTTTCGTAATGCGAGTCAAAAATTCCGTACCGCAAATTTTACGTAAAAATTTTTGCATGCAAAAAGTGTGTCCAAAATTGTGTCTACCCCCCTCCCCTCCTGTTTAAACAACAAGAAGCTTGCAAAAATGTTTGTACTGACACTTTAAATGCCATTGAAAATGACTCAAACTTATTGGAAATGATAATAATTTGTGGCGATTAGTGGTTTTTTTACTTATGGAAGCCAATGCATGTACTGGGAGCGTCCATCTTCACCAAAATCCAAAAATATTCGTATGAGCAAATCAAAATATAAAGCAATGATTATTGTTTTTTTCGATATTCATGGAATCGTGTAATTTCACAGAATTCCTGAAGGTCAAACTATTAATCAACATTATTACCGTCACATACTTGCTGAACTCCGTGAAAGAATGAGGAAATAACGATCCTAACTGTGGAAGGACAAATTATGGGTTCTCCACCAAGTCAATGAACTGGCTAATTCATCATTATCTTTCAATAAGTTTCTAACCAAATAGAGCATCCCAGTGTTATACCATTATTCATCGGATCTTGCGCCATGCGACTTCGATCTGTTTCCTAAAGTAAAATCAGCATTAAAAGGAACAAGATTTGAGTCCGTTGAAGTTGTGAAAGAGAAAATAATACGAAGGAGGTGATAGAGGGTGACTTTCAGAACTGTTTAACAATGGAAGAGTCACATGGAGAGATATAACATGCGATAAATATGCTTCTTATTAAGGAAGAAAACCATTGTAACTTTTATATTAAGATTATTTGTTGTTTTTGCGAGAATGTTTTATTATATATATAAAAGCAGATACAAATTATGAAGTAGAATATTTGAAACGTTTTTCTGAATTTCACTTGGTGTGTGTGAGAGAGAGAGAATATGTGTCATCAAATTTTCGATCGTTAATTTAACCAACTTCCCATTAAGCTAGAGCTCTGGAACTTTGGGAATCGTTCTTATTCGCCTAACAATGAAATATTTAGACATTTGCGACAAGTTTTAACTAATATTTCAATAATTTTTTTAGTAACGTAATTTGTGTAGTAACCTGGCGACATCTATGGGAGATATATTGAATTTCGCAGAGACAGTGATCTTAAAGACGAGGAGATCTGAGGTTTTTTACTAAGTTTTAACTAACATTTAAATAATTCATTTTAATAAACTTTGCCACCATTTAAAAATGTTGCTTTTAAAAACGTTGGTTTTTATCTTGAATTATTATGTATGTATAAGCGTCTTGCATCGCTTTATCTTTTCTGTAAAATTCAATATAATTGCCATTATATATTACATATGTGATTCAAAAGGAATTTTCTAAATTAAAATTAAATAATATAAATAAATTTTAAGCTTACGTTCCTTTTGACCAATGATTACTTTTTCTAGCATTTTTAAAAGTTATGATATATATATATATATATATATTTATATATATATATAATTATATATTCTTCTATAAGAGACACCCGTCGTACTAGGCTTTTTATCCATTTAATAGAGGTGACTCTTCTTACGATTGGTACTACTACTATATTACTATATAGGTGTATTTTACCCCCTCCCTCCTCATATATATATATGGGGGGGTTGATCAAAAAATTCAGGAAAAACAATAATTAATATATAAAATAATCAAGATATAAGTTTAATATGAAATAGTTAAAAAGTATAGGGACAAAAGTAAAGGAAAAGTATACAACAAAATAAAAAATAAAATGAAACGAATGAAAAAACAAAATAATTAGTATCTTATATAGACAGTTATATTATTCATATATACTTTTGTTTTTTGCAAGAATATTCCAAAAAATGTACAAGTATAAAAGATGAATTCATTTCCTTACTTCATCTTGGGAAGAGAAAACCCATTTCAGATTCTACGCCTCAGGTGAAAAGAGCCTGGCCAAATGTAATGAAGATAAAATGAACCAAAAGAGAAATGAAAACTGAACTAACCATTTTGGATTAGATTATAGTATCAAATGTACCCCTGGATGACAAAATGATCATCAGCGTGCCCTATTTAAGGTTCTATTACGCTGAGGCTTCGAGGGAAATAGAATACGAAGATATATCATACCCGTTGGGAGAATGGAATGGTGTGGTAATAGCAAAGAAGTTAGATCAGAAAATATAAGACTCGTGAATTCCATGCATTTTCCATTAAATTCATTTGGCTATATCATGTCAACACCGTGTTTATGTTCGATAATTCTTATACTTTACAAGTTTAATTATCATGAATGTGTTGATTAAGAGCTACAGTTATTTAATGTTTTTAATTGAGAAAATTAAATTTTTCAGAAGATAACACGAGGCTGACAGAAGCAAGTTTAAAAAACAAAAAGATTAAAGAAACCAAATTTGAAAAATAACAACTATATATAAATAACTTATATATAAAATAGAAAAATTAGAACTAGATAACTAGTTGATATAGCTGTAAGAATATACTCAAATGTTTATTCAAGAAAAGAATGGTAGAACGTGCAACGTTTTCAAGTTTACAAAATGGTTACATTTTTATTTCATTTTCTTAGAAATTTTGTAGACATAGTCGGGCATAATAAATAAAAAAAATATGACAAACAACTTAAAATTAAAGGATAAGCATTTTGTTCTCTATAATAGATCAGTTGCAAATTTTGCTCCGTTTAATAGATCGGTTGAAAAGGTCTCAATGAACTCAGATGCAATTTGTTTAAATTTTTCATAAAATTTTAACACTTACGTAGCCTGTTAACACTTACGTAGAATACTAATTTAATTTAAAATTTAGACTAAGCACTTGTAAACTTGTGTAGTCTATTCTCCTTTGCTCTTACAAATACAATTTGCATTAGAGCAGAATTATTTTTGGAATTTTGAATCACGCTTAAAACTAGAATTTCCCAATATCTATTAAGATCAATAATTTTACTTGGGCTTTCATTTGAATATTACAAAAATATTTTACTGTCAAGAATTTACTACATATTTATATAATTTTTGGGGTAGAGGAAATATAAAATATATATAAATCACTAATAATTAGAATTGAGGTGCAGCTGAAAATTTATTTAACAGAGCAAGTCATTCTGTCGATAAGTTTGTTTTTTGTTTAAAGGGATATAATACCCTTAAAATGACCCAAGTATAGGAAGCATTTACATTGCTTTATTTTAATTTCATGATCTTTCTAAATGTATGTACAAAACTTCACAGATCTAGCTGCTTTATTTCTCAAATTGTGAATTTTTTTAACAGTTTATCAAATCATTTTATTTACCTACAAAACTTTATACTGCTTTTACCCTACTTTTTATTTTTCACTACGGACATGTACTTTAAATGCAAGTTTTTTTTTTTTTTTTTTTTATTTGTAATCTCTCAACCATTTTGAATTATTTTTTTGTAATATGTTTGTTAAATTTGTCCACTGAATAAGGATTTAGATAAACAGTTATTTTTTTAATAAAAATCCATAAAATTCGATATAGCTGATTTTGCTATTTTCCTTAGTGTCTGATAGAAAAAATTTGTAAAAAATTATAAACAGTACCAGTACAGCTAAATTCATGAGAAACACTTCTAGGAAACTGAGAAAAAATGTCTGCAAATATTAAAATTTGTAGAAGTTACAGGAATTTTAAAAATATTGAAGTACTTTGAAAATAATTAAAATTTTAAATAATACTTGAATAAAATTAAGTGGTTTTTTTTCTCAAATGCATATTTTATATATGTTCAAACTGGGTGAATAAAATTGTCATTCTATAAATACCTATTTAACAAAAAGTTTCTTACACTGTGTTCCCTTAAATTTAATAACATTTTCAAACTTAAACTCATAACGTAAAATAAAATCAAGTAGTTTAATATTTAAGAAAATTGGTAGAATTCTGCGAAAACAACAATAAATTTGAATCTTACACGCTTTTTTTTAATGAAGTGTTTAGATAAAGCATTTAAACTTCTGCCTCTGAAAAATAAATGTTAGACATGTAAAATGTAAAGTGGCAAGTACTGTGCTTAAAATGTTTCTCAACGAATGATTCAAGAAGGAAATTTTTGAAAAATTTGAGCTTTCTTGAAATAATTTTTATTTGTTTAGCTTAAAACTATTATAAACAAAACATTCTGAATTCTAAGATATTTTATGTGAATACATAAACAAAAAAAATATGAAAAAAATATTTTTATAAATGATGCAGCGTTTTTCATCAATGATCATTATTTTAAGCAATTATGAAACTCCAGTAAACTAAATGACGCTACTTCGTTTTGAATTAAATAGCAACATATTTCCTGAGTTCGTTAAAAACTATTACAGTAAATAAACCTAAAAAAACTATCAGAGAAGGGAAGGAAAAAATGAAAAGGGTTCGAAGTATGTTTCAAAAGTTAATTTTGATGCCCATCATCATTTACCTCTAAAAATATATTTTTAATGATCCAACCAAACTTTGAAAAAAAATCTAAGCAACGAAATAATGTACTTATTTTCTGTAAAAGTAATGAAGCCCTGAATATAAAAGCCTTACATTGATGGATACGCCTGCATTACATCATTTTATTAGGAAAAAAATAATACTACGTGACATTGCTTCAGATTATCTTTTCAATGTTTAATACAGAATCGTTTTAAATGAGTTGATGAAATAAGACTTCCTAACTTTCAAATTAATTCGGATGGTTTTTTTATAAAATAATACTTTGTTATTGGAAAAATTTTCTTACGAGACTTTAACTTCTTCCTAGTAACATACTGTGTTAAGATTGTACGATTAACCTAAAAAAAGATATGCAGAATTAAAAAAATATACCTAAACTAAATATCAGCTGGTTATTCCAAACTGTTTAAATACCAAGATCAGAATATCATAATTATGTCTATACTATACAAATTTTTATTTGAGTAATTTTTCCGAAATTGAATATGGAAATTTAAAGAAGTAAATTATGAAAGTACAATCATTCTAATTGCTAATATAGCATAAGTTAAAATATTTAATCAAAAAGTGTGACTTGTGTAATAATTGATTGAAAAACTATACATCGCGTGTAGTCAATAACTAAATTAAAACCAATCTTGAGAAAATAACTTAATTTTTAAATAATGTTTTCAGGTTCTTGTAGTAAACGTTTCATTTAAATATACATTTATTTGTGAGATTTTTAGAAATAATTTTTCAGAAATAATTCCATATAAGCATATAAAAATTACTTTCAAATTTTTGCTTTTTAAGCAGTAAAGAATTCTTAAAGGCCTTTTTAAAAATATTTTCTTGTATGAAACGGAAATTAAAAACACTGACTTTAAAAATTTTCTTAAAAAAATAGTTTAATTTCCTTATAATAATTATTAGTTTTCCATTTTTACTTTCTCTTGATTTCCAGAAATTTTAGTAAAATATTCCGAGTGATTTATGTACTATTAAAAATTTTAAAAAACAAACTCATATCTTTGAATTCAAAAGTTAATTTGTTCTGTCTTAAAAGAATTATAGAATAATAAGATATTAGATATTTAAAAATATATTTCGTTTCTTCTACAAATATTTTCCTATGTAGCTGTATTTGAGATCGAAAACTCTCATGAATATTCTGCACAACGTATTTCAATGCATTTCTTAACTATTTCCCAGATCTATGTATTATGAAAAAAAACCCTTTAAGAGCTCTGTTGAAAATTAAAGGCAACCTTTAAAAGCACTCTGCGCTTTTGCAGATTTAAAAATTGAAATGTATTATAATATATTTCTCTTGCAACAGCGAACTAAATTTTAATTTAAAGTACTTTTCAAATAGACTGAATTTCTTACACAATAAATAGAAAGTGCCGTTTTTTGAGAAAGAGCAAAACATTTACCGATCTATAAAATAATATAAGAATACATTTTGGCGCTTTTAAAAATGTATGGTATTTCTAATATTGCATATAAGTGAAAAAGTTATGTAAATCCGTAAGACTAGATATTTTTTTCTTGTAATGTATGATAGAATATAACTGCGTTTGATGCAACCTCGTAAGAAAACCAATGGGAATTTATATGCAAAACTGAGAGAAACTTTAGAATATTTTTTCATCTTAAGAGCGAATAATATTCGTTGCGCAATATAAATCTGCCAATTGAAAACTTTTATTTGTAAAAAAAAAGAATTACATATAAAAAACAACAAAGAAAAAATAATAAATATTTTCTCAGTTTATTCTTAAAAGGAAATCACAGTAATGCTATTAAACAAAAAGTACCTGAACACTAGCATAAAAACATAAACAAATTATATTATTCGCATTCAGGATCTGTTATAAAACGTGAAATTCATAAAAATATAAAAACACCTCCCCAAGCAGAATTTGTTCTTGTTAAGGTTTTATGCCTTTCCTCAAAATTTTCCGATAGAAAACTGCTAAATTCTAAAGATTCGATTCAATCCTACCATAAAGAAACCTTTTTAATAAAAATAGGACATTTCTTGAATCCCATTGTAATCTTTAGATCGATTTGCCATTGGAAATCCATAACGCAATGTTAAAGATGCTTACACTTCTATTTGTCAAATTGTTCCTTGAACTAAGGAAGGAAAAACAAATTGAAGCAGCGGATTTTTTACGTATTTATGGTAAGTTTAAACCGAAAAACTACATTCAATATTTATGAGATAAAATACTATGCATTAAATTGAATGAAATTATACATGTAAGGTATTATATATATGTATACGCAATACAGAGCAAGTCGGGGTGAAGAGTGCACATATGCTAGAAACAAATACTTTTCTTGTAGATTTCTTAACAATTCAAATTACTGGAAGAGTTAAACTTCAATTTAGAGTTAAACTTCGTGCTTTTCTTTAAAGAAAAACAAATAGAGCATTTATTATAAATTTTAAAGCATTTTACGAAACATAGTCATAAAACATTGTATTAATAAGTACAATTTATTTAACTAGAAATGAATTATAAATAATTAAAAAATGTAATACCAAAGTATATATTACAGGAAGCGAGAAGCATTTTGTGTTTTCAATGTTTTGATATTCAGCCCACCATGTAAGCTGGTTTTCTTGTGGTTAACATTCAGTCATTTTATTTACTTTTTGCAGCCTTTTCCTTTAATAATCATTTTGAAATATAAATCAAGGCAAGAAATAGTTTCAGCAGAAAATATAATTTTTATGATTAATCGAGATGTTTCAGTTGAATTTTGTTGATTATTTTGATACGCGCAAGGAATATTTTATAACCTGTAATAAATGGTTCTTCGAAACAATATTTTCTCCTTGTATATGCATATCGTTGCAGACACATAACTTATTCAACTTTTATGATTTTTATGAATAAAAAGCCTAGTTTAGTTTGTTATAGTATAAAATGAATAATATATAAGCAACCTTATTGTACTCCGTATTTATAGTTGATTTCTGACAGGACACATTATAAGACTTCAGGGCATGAAGAATTTTACTAAACTCTGCATGGAGTGTGACATTATTCTAAAATTAATTTATTATATGGCCTCAATGAATCTGATAAAAACAAGCTCTTCCGATTTCGTTTTGTAAAGAAGATAAGTTAATTCAAAATTTTGGAACCCCAAAAATATGCCTAAAACACCTCATCATAAACATTGCAGAAAAAAAAAATCATAGCTTGACTTTATGCTTTTCTTACCGATTAATATTTTTAATTTAATGCGTAGGAAGACAATGAAATTTATCTCAAATTTATCATATAAAAAAAAGCTGAAGCTTCTTCCGCAAAGAAATTAATTTCAGATTTCATTAGGTTTTGAAATACAAGGGAAAATCTTAAGAAAAAAATCCTTCAAAAAATATCTTTATGCGCTACAATTAAGTAATACTTATTTTTGTTCCAATATATATGGATTGTGATCATATCAAAATATTGAAACTCTCTCCAAAGAAAATTTTTCGTTTCCCTTTGTTAATGCAATTTTTACAGAAACTAATTTTCTTGCTTTAATCATATCATGATAAAGAAAACAGTTTTACACAGAATGAAAATATTTCGAACATGACACTTTTCGCATTTATTCGAATATTAAGGTTATTTATAAAGACTTCTATGTTTCGCATCAGATCAAAATTGCGTGTATTTAAGTCTTATGTGAAGTGTTATTTAAATATGTACAACATTTCCTCAAAATGAGTGTTACTAAAATATTTACAATATTTAGAAGGGAACCATCTCCCTCATGGCTGATTGCAATCTTGACAGCAACTTACTTTTTCTGCTTTATATGTCTCACTATAAGTTTTACAGAATGAATATATATATATATATATATATATATATATATATATATATGAAAAGTTACTCAGCGTCTTATTAAAATTTATGCATTTTTTATCATTCTGATTGTACGAGTATCAATTGCTGAAACTATAATTAAGTTTTCCAAATATTTCTATCTTCTTAAATTTATTTCTTGAATTTATTAATGAGATGCATATTGATGCACTGTTAACGTTACAGTTTTTTATGTATTATAATACGACAAAGTGTCATTTCCCCAAATTATAATTTTCCATTCGATGTAATAAACAACGTGAAAATTATAAATTGATTGTAAAATTGAGAAAATACGACACTATTATTTTATTAAATTTATCCCTTATGAACAAATAAATTTCGTATTTTTATAAATTTAACGATCAGGAAATTTTTTTAGGACATTTCAATGTTCTAATTCATATCAAAATACAAATATGTTTTTAAAAGCATGGCATAATAGTATTTCAAAGAAAATAAACTTATAAGCTTTAATTTTGAAAAAAAAAAAAAAAAAAAAACTTTTATTTCTGATATCACACTTTGAAGAAAGTATATTAACTCTCATATATCACTGATAATTATGAAAGGTTATTATAAAACCTGATCATAATCCACTTAATGATTACTGAATCCTTCCAAATGGAAATAAATCCTAGCAAAAGTTATCTCTATCACCGATGACAGATACTTCGAGGAATTCCATCGCGTAACTTCTGGGCATCTCCGTATATATATATATTTCTTCTTCTTAATTTCCCTTTTGAGGGAAAAGAGTTCCCTTATTGACAGATTTAAAGTCCCCGTCGTAAACACAAGTACAGGAAGTGATACGAATTCTG
This sequence comes from Nephila pilipes, assembly GCA_019974015.1. NCBI lineage: Eukaryota > Metazoa > Arthropoda > Arachnida > Araneae > Nephilidae > Nephila > Nephila pilipes. The sequence goes on from BMAW01056371.1 coordinate 201,284, forward strand.
CGGTTTTCCGGGTCGCGCGAAATTCTCCGGGGAATACTAAAGATTAGGCCTAATTACACGAGGCATATTAAATACTTATGAGGTAGTGAAAGTCTTGTAATTAACTTCTGTGATAAATTGGAGCAGTAATTGTTCCTTTCTCTCTCGTTATCAAGAAGGGTAGAGTAGGTTTCTCCTTCTATCTATTAAACGGAGTTTAAATTTTAACGAAGTAGTAGAATCTGTTGGGTGTGTGCTTTAAACTTCGAAATTACGCGTAACCAAAAAGTACAAACACTATTTAGGGAGATTAAGATTCTCGGCTGGGAGTAAAATAAAGAGCCTTTAGTTAGAGTTATCTTCTTGCATCCAGGAAGAGGTATTTGTTTGGCTACTGATTAATATTTACTATGCGGTGGCGCTACTGAATAACATTGTGATATCAACAGTCTCTAACAAAATAAACACGCTTTCCCTACGAAAATGTATACATTTGAATTTGAGTTTGAATTTCCATCCCTTGTGATAGTAAAGTGCAAGTTGGAATTATGGATTGGATGCGCTCATATTATACTAAATCTGCGCACAGGCTGCTATTAATTATGAACCGCAATTTAGAAAGACATAATTGGTATTGTAAATGGAGAAAATGCCTATTAACTTGAAAACATATTGTCCTTTTCTGTACAAAAGTATAAGGATAATTTAGCAAAGCGATTACGTAGAAATCAATATAAAATTGAATAAATGTTGAATAATTTAATGAAAATTTTCAGTGAAAAATAAATTCGAAATACGAAATGGTTACAGGATTTCAAATCAAACGAATGGAACAACAGTTTAATATGAGGGAAATAATAAATTCGATAACTGTACTTTATCCATCCAAAGCTCGTCATTTTGACTGATAGAGAACATGCACATTGAATGCGATAAAGCATACAGTTTTCTTTTAAAAATGGGGATTTTTAGAGAGTGATACGAAAGCTTTCATGCCATATTTTGAATATATATATATATATATATATATATTATATATGATATACATATATGATATATGACTATATGACCTCCTTATATATATGCTATGATATATATGATATACTCTCTATATGATATACTATATGATATGATATAGTGATCTCTTATATGATGTGATATAATGACTGACTATATATATGATATGATATAGTGTTATATATGATATATGATATAGTGATATATATGATATAGTGATATATATAACTTAGTTGTCTGCGTGAGAATATCGACGTTTAGGGATGCAAAAAGCCTCATATATTGAGGTTGGTTTGAGAAGATGAAATTTGAAGGGCTGGAGATTTCGGTGTGCTGCCGGAGGGGACGGAAACCGATTTGGAGTTCAGAAACTGTCGAAATATTTGGTTGAAAGAGCCTCCAGTTCCGTATTCTTCAGAGTGATGGTCGATCGAAACATCACTCGGTTGGTGATTCCGTGGTCGACAGTACGAAAAATTCTGCGTTCATTTTAAAGCCTATCCGCATAAGATCCGATGCAAACCTGAAAACCTCAAGATCACAAACATGAATTTGCTTGGCGATTTTGGACAGGAAGTGGAAGTTGATGACGCGTAGTCCTTGAATTCTATGGTCCGATGAACTTTTATTTAGATGGAGCCGCAGAAAATCAAAATTGCCACCATGGGAACTTCAACTCCCTAATGTCTTGCTGGCAACCACTGCATTCTTATGTGACTGCTTGGTGGTTACTGCTACAGTTTAACCTCGGACCGTCTTTCTTTGAAATCCATTTGGGTCAATACGCAACAATTCTCATGAATCCATACCTAACTCGTTGTGAGTCACAATTAAGTACTATAATCAGCGTCTGTAACTTAATATAAGTCTACAACAAAGCTAGTGTCTCTCCACCTTGATGCAAGGCCCCTGAAATAATCTTAACCCTTTGTTGTTAGGGCAATCGATAGTTTTGCTGTCTTATTAAAGCGCAAACGGTCACTGAAATTAGTCGTTTTCCAGTAGTTCTGAAAATGTCGCTCTTTCTGATGCAGATAGCTCACTCCTTTTGTGATAGTGTTTCAATAACTTTTGAGGAACATTTACGTATTTAGAACATTTATTACACTTTTGAGCAGTTCAATCGATAGAAATATTATCAATAATGGTTTAAAATATTAAATTAAATCTTAATAAATGCACCAATTTCTAGATACATTTAATTTTATTTAACTAAAATTCTTTCTGTGTAATCTCGCCCTTTAAGAACATGAATTCACATGTCCATCAAGCAACTTATTCATCTTCAAATTATCTAGCTTTTCCTTTTAGTTCATTTCAATGGCCAACTAAATTTACAGGGAAACATAACTAGATTCCAGAGCATTTTCCTCATTATACTACCCAAAACTATTTCACGTACGAACACCACCATCTACTGTACCGTCAAACCTTGACTAGGGGTTGGTGTTTGTATATTAGTTGAACGCATATTAAAAGCGAACGATCTCAACTCATCAGCTCGCACTGGAGAAATATTTCACTGCGTGGGTTGAGCTCGGATGTAATATATTTGGGTATAAAAACTTCTTACGATTTAACACGTCGTACGCATTAAGCGCTTTCTGAATGGAATCCGAATAGATTCATAAAAGTGTTAAAAACAACACAAGATTATTCAATTTGTCCAAATTAAGGTCTTTTGTAAATATAAATAAGATAAAAGGAAGAAATCTCATAAAACATCGTCAAGATCAAAGGAAAAGAAAATTCAGGTTCCTTTTATTGTTCCCTATTTGAATTGATATTGATATGTACTTTTCTTCCACCTTATGGTTTCCAATGAAGTATAGGTAGTTTTCTACTATTCTTTCTTTAAACGTAAAATGTGTTAATTATCTGCTACGCAAACAAGGTCACATCTATGTAACACACTTTAAACTTTGAAACATTATTTTCACCCTTCATTTCATAAAACCATACCGAGATTTTACTTTCATGAAACTTCAAAATTTACTTTTCTATAATGAAAGTGTAAACAAGTCCTTTTCAGTTTTCAAAATAATAGTATCAATATTATATCTGAATCTAGGTGTTTTGACAAATAAAGCTTCTAAAGTTGATTTAGTTTTCATAACTTCAAAATGCCATACCCTATTTTGGACATATTATTTGTTGAAAGAAATCAAAGGCTGCAGAATATTTAATAATCTTAATTATTCGGTGAAGTATTTCTATACATGATTTCATTCAAATACATTACACATCCCTATTCAAGATCTTTCAATTTTCACGATATTTCTTTACGATAAGTTTTCTATTCTATTTTTCTCCCTATTTGTGATAGTAGCCATTATTTTATGATGGTAATAATAGTAATAAATCTTATAATAGTTTAGAAATACCAATTTACAAAAATCATTTGTATGTCATAAAGAGTTGATTTTCAAAATAAGTGTCTAATATTTTATATTGCTTTTAAAAGTTTAACTCACAATTGCCAAATAAATAATAGATTATTAAAACTTTTATGTTCTAAAATATAGTTCTTGAAGAATAAATGTTCTTTAACCGAGAGAAGAAAAAGTTGTTTAACTGGCAATGTTCTTTATTACCATATTATTAAGTTATTTTGAAGAAAATAAGATTCTTATGATTTAAAAATGAAAACCATTTATTTGTAAGAACTATTTTCTGATAAGAATGTTTAATTCTTCATTTGAGACAAATCAAAGAAAACTAATAGGCAAGATTATTAGTATCTAAATAAATCTTCGTTTTAGGGTAACTCAATATCTCAAATATTTGATTAGTTGTAGTCACAAAATCTTATAACAATATAATTTAGTACATTAATGTTCATAATGTTATGTAAATAACAATCAATATCTAAAACTGAACACTTAAAATTAAAAATCAACAATATCGGGCGATCATAAATTAATTTCAAACCCTAAGAGGATCTTGTTTTATCTTTATAAACTAATTAATATAAAATAGTGTTGTGAACTCTTCAACCTACTTAGTACTTCTTTTCAAAGTGACTTTATAAAATATTTTAAATGAGCTTTTTATATTGGATTATGGTTTTAAATGAAGTACTGATTTCATATGAATAAAAATGGAAGCCTTTGTAGCCTACCGTTTGGGTAAAATATTATGATTTAGAGTTGTCAATTTCTTTCTGCATCGTGTCGAATCTGACGTGACATTACAATTTTATTATAAAAGTCGTGTCATGTGTGGTAACTTCATATTGTGTGCTAGTTGCCACCGGAGGATGAATACCTTTTCTGAGGAGTACTAACAGTAAAATCAGAAGGCCATGCGCATGACCTCATTCTTATTTGAACATTGTATCTAAACGATGAAGAAATTACCATAATATATGAGAGAAAAGTAATACGAAATTTATCGCTATGATTTCTTTTATTATTTTAAGTTCTTTTAAAAGCTACTGGTTTTGAGAGTTCAAAGAAATATATGCTCCTCAGGAATTAATGAATTATTAAACTCTAAAAATTAGCAGCTGAAATATTATTTCTATACATTAATATGAAAATCTGGGAGTTTGAAATGCAACATTCCTTTAAAGCTTTAGCAACTTTATATGATGTAACTTAAAATGTATGGATGTTGGGCAATACAGTTGAAAAATTGAGGTTATATAATAATCTACAGATTTGATGTGTCTGTGTGATATTCATTATTAATTTCTGAAGAAAATAGAATTCTAGAAAGATATTCAATCCCTGTTCAAGTTGAAAATTTAGTTTGTGTTTTCTATCGCAGCATTTTGAATGAAAGGATTTTCATTGTTTCCTTAATAATGTGAGCATTTGTATACAGAATTAGAACACCTTACAGTCATTACATGTAATAAAGTAATCATAGTGAAAAAGATGAAATAACTTATGTTCATGACAAAGTAGTCTTTCAATAGAGTTAAAATATCTTTAATTTATTTACAATATCATTATCTGATGCATTATTCGCACCAAGTTTCTATCGTAAAACAATCGTGCAGTCAGTTTTGGCTATATACACCCAAATTACTCTACTCGATACCTTGAGGATCTCTAATATCCGCAAACCTTAAAGTTTACATTAACTCGTTGTGTTTTGTTACCAATAAGAATAGATCAAGAAAACACTAGCATGAAAATGAAATTCAAAATTTCTTTCGGTATCATTAAACAATATAAAACGAAGATTAAATATGAAATGAGTGTACCATATTGCAAGGTCAATAGTGAAAAATCGAGTTATTTTCCATATGTTATGTACTTTTATAATAGCAGCATAAATCCTACTCTCTAAATTGTTTACTTATTGATTAGATGATTTATAATTTTAAAAATAGTACAATTTTCTATGAACAATCGACTTGTTTCATGAAAATTCAGATTACCTCACTACCTTATAATATTATAACACCTCGTCTGGCCCCTGTAACATGCTTTTCTCAACGTAATATCACAATTCTTTTTCCTTCATTTCGTCTGATGGTTTTCCCCTTCTAGTTGGCTGATGTCCAAAGTAATGCTACCTAACATGAGCAATTGTTAGCCTTCATTTCTCACGAAAGGTATTAAAGGAAAAGCAAGTAAACCGTTCTGGGTTATTTCCTTTCCATATCGCAAAAATATGCGGAAACCATCTTTTCTTGCAACGTTAGGTTTACGGCATTTTGCATTTCTAACTTCTTTCTCGACTTTTCAAACACCGTTGTAAAAAGTTATTAAAGAAAATAATTTTCAATTCAAAGATTAATACAGCCGGAACATTTCCATTTTGAAACTCGAACCTCAGTCTCACGATTTCAGTTATTATATCCATATTTCTGGCCGTTCAAGAGTTATTGAAAGAAACGTTCTGAAACCCTTTCTCCGCGTGTTGCTTCAAATAAGAGAAAAGTTACCAACGATAATTATCGGCAAATGAAAATAGTCATATGAGAGCCATACTTTTAGAAATTGATGTAGTATATGCATAGTTCAAACTGAGGGATTGAAAATTAGTAGAAGCCATATATTATTGAACGAACATTTCTAAACTCTAAACAAACATTTACTGCCAAAGTAAAATGATGGCAAACAGTTGGATTCATATACTATGAAATATAAATAATATTTTAGACATTGATTATAAATATCTTTACTTTAAAGTTCAATTCAACGACTCTTAATTCTATCAAGGTGTAAAATTCCAAAAATGGAATAACCTAACTCCATTTCAAATACGGAGTAGATGAAGTTTACATGTCGGAAGAATTATTGTGCCATTTTAAACTTTTTGTACTTCTGTATTGAAGAGTTGGTTTATAAACGGGGCACTAAAAGCAACGAGGAGTGTTGGTGACGGACCTCGTATTTTAGAGCCTCTGCATTGACAAGCACGACACCTGAGCAGGCATCCACCTCTCCAGGCCCACACCAACGGGAGGACTTTGAATATCATTAGATTTGTGCATCCTTCGATTACAAGGTGGGTGCTTTGGTGGCATCAAAACTCAGAACACAATTCGATGAAAACTGTTTTCCTCGTCGGCTGACGATTATGATCATATCCACAAGATTACCCCTGCCATTTGTGCTACTTGGAATTTTCAACATAATTAACAATTACTAAGTCATCTAAAAGTGATAACATATTTTAAGCTTCAATAAGCATATCCAATACTCAATAAAAGTCGTTAGCAATTCAATAAATCCGACTAATTCGTTCAAATGAACCACAAATATTACCTTTCACTCAAAATTCGTGATTTAAAATAATTATTTCACAATTTTGCGAACCTGTTTCCTTTTCCTCAGAATCCCAATTAAAATAAGTATTTTAAATTTCCTCTACCTCAGTTCGAAAGTCTTTTAGTTTAATATTTCAATTTCGAATGAACATATTTTTAAGTTCTGCAATTTTCAACATACGCGTAATAGCGAAATGTTTCAATAAACTAAAAATATACAAGATTAGACGAGCAGTAACATGTTTCAATTTTATTTTCCGTTAATTTTATGGAATCAGGTAACTGAATTCCATCTATTTTAAAATCAATTGGTGAAAACTTAAATCGACAAATAAGATGCATCTAGAATGATCTATATGATACATATTTCAACAGACAAATGCTTCAATTGAAGTCTTTAAGCACTCTCAGTCATGACTGAAATCTGATGCAGCAGATGAAATCTGAACATTTTACTCTAAAATAAATACAAATGAACTCATTTCATGATAATTTCTTATTCCTGCAATATTTGATAGCGAAAATGCTGTAGCAATAGATGAATAAATGTTTTACAATACTTTTTCTCTTCTTATCCTACTT
>BMAW01056371.1:212294-230956 GCA_019974015.1 Nephila pilipes
ATCTATTTACAAAATTAAGAGAATTTGAAGATTATGTAGAATTTTTGAAAAACTAATGGACAGATTTTAATTGAATTTGATATGAATAAACATTTATAACAGAGAAAGTTACGTAACATTCAAAATTCATTTTAAATACTCAAGAATATTTGAAAAGCTTACAGAGTAGGAATCCCCGAAGTTCATGTCCAGATATCCAACTGAGAATGGGTTTAATTTGGGGTATAACCCCCTTCACAGCAAGGCATGTCAAACAGCGTGATAGGAGACATTAGACAAGTTGAAATTAAGGTGGTCATGTGTTACCGGATCCCACTCCTAAAGCAAGGAAGTTTTTATCTGTGGGATGGTTCTCCGAAAGAGCTGGAGAGATGCAATTGCTCTCCCAAGAGAGTCTCAGACATGCTCTGTAGAGTTAAGTTCAGAATATCCGGCTGGCCAAGCCTTTAGGTGAATATCCTTACTTTCCAGGTAATCGTCGCCCAGCTTAGCCCTATGTATACGAGCATTGATTTAAATTAACAGGGTACCAAAACCAACGGTGCACCTGAAAGTCAAACATAGGACTCAATAGTTTCCTGTCATACTCACTGGAGTTGGATGGCCTTTGTCTAGCACAGGCAGGGGTGTGCGGCCGTTCAACATAATGCCTGTCTAAACCTTTTTACCTTCACAATCGTTAACCTGATAAAATATTGATGGTATTGAGTCCCAAATTCTCTCAATGTACAGGTATACAGAGAATCAGTGTTAAGGCTGAATCTCGACTTATCTGTAAAGCACATGGGATCCACTGAAATCTGATTCTACGCGCATGTGAATGCATCATGCTAAGTGTGCTCTATTTTTTGCTACAGTACGTAATACGCAAACAACAAGTCATCTGATATACTGCCCTCTCAAAAAGAATCCATCGGGCAACTGCAAATTCCGAAATTCAAATTCTAGTGGCAGCGTACTGCTCATGTGAGAACTGTTGTCTAGAACAATCTTGTGTTTCCATCCTGGACAAACGGCAAATAATGATCCTCATTTGTCGTTGTGGATCTTAGTCGACCTTGTCCAGGACTTCTTGATTTGGATCCAGAGTCATGAAATTCATTCCACAATTTTCAGACGACATTGGGATTTACTTTGAGCTCTTTATCTTGCGATTGACTTTCCTCGAAAATCCACCGACAATTATCTATCTCTTTCCGTTATTCATATATTCGTGAGTACTCAATTTACTTGATATACCTCATAAAATTTATACAACTCTTGTGAGAAACGCAGGGTGTCTCGTCGAGAAGTAGGAATACATAAATCACTGATAATCTTTTGGACGCTTACGTATTTGACTGAATGTTTGCACCATTCTTTGGATGCATAATTATTACCTTTAGTTCAATACATTTTGTAAAAATAGACAAAATTTACAAACTTTCTTAATTTTGAACACGAGAATATATATATATATATATATATATATATATATATATATTGTAATTGTACAAATTTTAAGGCTAATGATTCATATATTTTTGCATTTATATAATGTATTATGTCTAAATATAATAACAAAAATTAATTTAGAACGGAACGTTAATTAATTTAATATTTTAAGTTAATGTTAAATAAATTATTGTTCAAAATTTCCGGGCATTATAAAATTTTTTGAATTTATCCCAGCATTTTTAGGCTTTTGATTGTTCTTTAAGCTCATAATTTATTCATCTCTTTCACTGAAAGTACATCCTTTCTCTAATTAACTTAAATAGGAAATTAACAAACTTTAAAACTTGCTTTTAGGTAATCATTAGAAAGCCCGAAGTAATGAAACTCCTTATTATGAGAAAAGTGCTCAAATATAAGCTTTGGTAAATATAAGAATAAAATACTTATTTTGTACTCATCCAGTAACGATCACTGCCAACAACAATTAGAAATCCCACATAAGGGGACATAAGTTACAAGAAGAATACAAACGCCGGTAGTCATTTGCAGTGGACGGATCCACGGTTCGAGAGGTAGCAAAGAAATATTGCTTCTAATTACTGGCCTTAGACGGGCTAATTAATGCCATCATTTACTTCAGGTGTTGTATTTCTCACCTCGTAGGGGCGAAAGACGGTCTTTTCCAATATCCCCACCATGAGCTTTTCAGGGTTATTCCGTAATTTGAATATATTTCTTTTTCCAGCACATTTGAGTTGGTTGTCTTTGTTTAATCGAATAATTTATAACTAAGTTCAAGGAGGACAATTTTATTCACTCCTTATGGGAGGGGAAACAGGTTCACTTTTCATTTGAATTGTGGTTAGCTTTGTCATGGAGAAGAATGCGTTATTTCAATAATCACTACATAAAATAGATAGCATAATTTTTGAATGATATTAGATTTGAATAGTTTAGTGTTCCTAATTTCTATTCAACTTACAATGTATATCATCTTGTTCTGAAGTTTCGCTTGTTATTTCATAACTATAACATTAAACCCTCTCTCTCTCTGTATACAAATAGAATATATATATATATATATATATATATATATATATATATTTGTGTGTGGGTGAGAGAGAGGGATATATATATATACTGTGAGTTTGCGTGAGTTGCTTCTAACAATTACTAAGTTTTCAGTTCTGGCATGTTTGAGGTGCTTAAGCATTTTAACCTTAAAAGAAGCACACAATATTATTTCAATTGTTTCCTATGCCACTGGTATAAGATGAAAAGTATTAATTCTCAAAATTAATGTAATTTTCAAAATAACAATAAAAAAATTGATAATATTTTGTTTTAAATGAAAATTTGTAATGTTTCCAAAAAATTAAATATTTGCAAATGATTAACATTACAAAACTATCTAAAAATAAATATTTTAATTTGATTATATTAAATTAGTGTCTGAATGCAATTATATTAAAAGGACATCGAATAACGTTTCTCGTGAAAAAAATTAGGCTTAAATTCTTTAATACAATCGAAATTTTTCTTAGAAACAATTAACAGATTTGCAATTTGTTCTAGTTTCCCACTCTCACTAAATTGAACCAAATCATTATCATTTTTCTGATTTCCATGCAAATAAATCAAATATTAGCTTTCAGCTCCAATTTAGAATTATTCATTTCATCCCATGCGATCTGCACTTATGATTAATCATATGAAAGTTATTTATAGTGTATTTTCTTCTTACTTACATTACGCAAGAAACTCTCTACAAATTCTATGAGATGTCTCATTGTTTTCAAAACAAATAAGTTCTTTAATTTCCGCATCTCTATCACATGCAGATACAATTCCAGATAGGCCCGTGCGAGATTCATTGTAGCAACAGACGAACTCCTCTAAAAATAAATCAAGGAATGAAATTGCAAAGGGAGGAAGGTACATATCCAAATGCAAATTCTTCCTGAATCTCTTTGCTGAGGAATCTTCTCCACCATAGAAAAGGAAGCTTCTCTAAGAGGATTATTCGGGCCATTTTCGGACCCTTACTTAAGATTCCTGGGAGTGCTCTGCTCTTTGCGGTTGCTTCCATAGTTTAAGCACGTACTCTACCAACCCAATGTCACCAGACGACTTTTGGCGATCAGTTCTACCCCTTGACTCAAACAACATGTCCCAAAGCGAATTCTCTTCGCTTTCTTCGTGTCCCAATATCCGACAGACCGATACAAAAGGCACAAGATATATGACCAGTTTGATCGGATGTATAAAATGGAAAAGGATCGATTGCAATACAAAAATTGGGGGATCAGTTTCAATATCTCTGTTAACATTCACCTCCCCAGATATAAAAAAGATCTTTATTTATTCTCCAGCAAGAGAAAAATAGTGGAAAAATAAATGGCAGATGAGAAGAAAGATGGTAACTATTACTTTAATGGATATATTGATCGAAATGTATCATTTAACCGCAGCCATTATAAATAAATACTACCTTACAGACAATAAGACACTTCAAGTTGAATGCATAATTATATTTTATCATTCCGAACCACATTGTTTCTGTAAATAATGTTTTTAGAACACATTTTCGAATATTTTACGTGGTCTTGAAATGCAATAATTCATTTTAATGGTTATAACTTTAAAATTGATGCAAGAAGTGATTCAGATGCAGTTTAGTATTTTATATGGCATTTCTATAATATAAATGTTATCTTGCTTACTTTCTTTGTATTTATCTACCCTTTAGACTGTCTGATTTAGTTTCACGCTGAATCCATTTATCACAGAATTTTAAGCAAAATAAAATAATGGTCTGTAGAGAAATATAGATTTTTCTGCAGAACTAAATAAAAATATATTACTTAACAATTTAATTCCAGAGTATTCTTAAAATATGCTCTAAGATACATTACTGAACTGTAATATTAATATATTGATATAGATATATAAAAGGAAAACATAATGAAAAAAAATGTCTAAAATATTTCATATACTTTTACACTTATCTATAAGAATTTTAAGATACATCTATCGTTATTCAAATAGAACAAAATCTTTGTTTACGTCATATGACGTCATTTACGGGTATTTACCACATACTGTTGCTTCAGACTTCCTTATTATATACATTTGCTTCGAGATTTGAAATAAGTGTAAGTTATAATAATAATTCAGGTAGCTAAGATAACCAGGGAATTGAAACTCTGAAGATAAAAGTTTTCAAGAATAAAAATGATAACCGTTCTAGATAAGAAGACCAGTACTTTTATTTTAATTTAATTTGATAAATGAAAGCAGAATTCTAAGAATTAAAGAAACATTTTAATCATTAGATATAATGAAATTACTGACACGAATATTTAGTAGAAGTCAGTAGTTGCCTGATATTAAGTCGTGTTCAGAATTCAGAATAATTATATATATATATAAATAAAATCGAATTGAATCCTAGTTTATAATATTTTGATGTAGATGTTATGGTTGATCACAAAGGAGCTTTTCACCTTTTGCATATTCTGATAGATTAGTAATTGAAATCACTCACAAATTTGGTATGAAATATCAAAAGAATTGGACTGATATTGATCAAGAATTGTAATCCTTAAAGACCTGAAGAAGCCATTTTATATCTGGTTCGTAAAATTGAACACAATAACATGCTCATTTCAGATTACAAATACGTTAAATATATTTATTTTAGAAAAAAGAATTTAAATTACTTCAAGAACAAAAGCACTAATTTTCTGAATAAATACGCCTATGATATAAATTTTGAGAAGACATATTTTTCCAAACAGTGAATTATTTTACTTTTTTCTCTATAAGAAAAAATTTAATACACTTTACTAACTAGAAAATAATTACATTGTTCCTTTTTTTCCAATTTTAATCAAGCAATATTATTTTGGAAAAGATTAGCTCTGCTTAGAAATTAATTTCTGATATTTAAAGCCAACTTGAGAGATTATTTATCAATTAGTATGCGTATTAAATTGTACACTTAGTTGTACAGTATTCAGTTTTCTATATAATATGAAATGCAGCTTCAATTGGTTATTAGATGTAATTGTGATTATTTATTCACATCGCACTCAGAACCAACACGAGGGGTGTTGACAAAGGACCTCGTAACTTTGTACCTCGGTCGACTGACGAGGATTTCATTTGAACTGGCATCTCCATCTCCAAATTTCTACACCTCGACGACAAAGGGAGGTAGGACCTTGAACCTCGACTAATTTAACGTGCATCAGATGTCTTCAATGGCATCAGGCTCGAAAAAACGACTGGACAGAAACAACGCAGGCCGCGAATTCGCGACTATGACTACTAGATTACTCGGGCACATTGGCTATTATAATATAAAGAACATGAAAAAATTATCAATCCGCAAAAATATTAATGCGCAGAAATGGAAAAAAGTTAAAGTAAAAAAAAATGTTTCGGAAGTATTAAAAATTGTTATTTAAGAAGTTTTAATAAACAACAAAAAAAATAAAATAAAAAAAAATTTAAAAAATAATAAATAAAAGCCTGAAACAGTATGGATCATATTTGAGAAATAAAAAAAATCCTGAAAATACATTATTACTGTTTATGTGATGTTGAAGTATAATAGAGTTTTTGGTTTCAGGCGTTAAGATTAACTTATGAATAATACATATATAAAGTTGCTTTTTAATAAGTAAAGACTTAAAAGAAGCCGCAATACCAGCGTTTTCTTTCCTTTGCATTGATTTTTAACTCAATACAATTTAAGGGGAAGCAACTTTTTTTTCCATTTCGTAATATTTGCATAAAATAAATAAAAGCTGGTATATTCACCAATAGATTTTAATGATGTGAATGAATAAGAACTTGCTTATCACTTCCAGAATTTACAAAACAATAATCTGAAACTCAAGTAGTGACAATTACACTACTTTTCTAATTAATTTGTAAGAAATAGAATCATCAGTTTCTAATGAAAATCCTATACGCATTGGTAATAATGGAATTTTAGAAGTTTATACGAGTTTTTTTCTGAATTAAAAAAAAAATTAGCTTCAAAGTATTGTTGTAAAATTTATGTAATTAATATTAATGAAAATTAAAGTAAATACTAAGTAAATACCCCAAACACAATACATATTATTGAAAACTATCAAATAAACAGAAACATTAAATCTGTGGAAAGAAAAGTCTAGTATGTCGAAATATCCTCGGATAATCTACATGCAAATGTTTCAAAATATTAAAATCTTTCCTAAGATTTAAGTGTTACTACAACCAAAATCCAAATAAAAATAATAATTTACAAATTAAATAATACAAATTAAAATGTATACTGAAGATTTACTAAAGAAATCTTAAGTGTTAGATATGTATAAGCCAAATTGTAAAGCATTGTAAAAATACCATGATTTCTTACGGGTTTCCGTAAGAAAGTATTTGAAACTAAACTTTCTGTATAAATGATGGCCGCCGGAATTCCAATATACACGAAAAAAATTATTTCAGTTGAAAGCTTTCTTAAGGAAACAGTGCGTGTGTTTTCTATTCTTACGCTTATTTTCTACTTATTTTTTGATAAAATGTTTTAGTGTGTGTGATTTGCTTATACAATTTGTTAAAAAAATTATTTAAAGAACTTCTAGACTAATACAATTGTAATGTCCTTTTAAGGGGGTTGTTTGACGAAGCATTTTACCTCTATCTACATAATTTTAAATAATTTTAAAGATTATTTTAAAGATATTGACTAGTCACCAGTTTCTTTTGTGCATTTGTTGCACGGTTGTTACTTTTCAATAAGAGTAATTTTTTAAAACAAATTTCATTAGTTTTCCTTAAGAAAAATTCAGATGGATGAGGGAGGTAAAACGTGAAAAGTTTGAAAACGAGGAAAATTTGAGCTCATCTTAGCCTATAAATTTCTTTGAATAATTTATTGACAAACTCTAATTAAATAATGATCGTTGTATCCAAGGGTTCATGCTCATGGCCTTAGCTGTTTTCGTCGAGAAGTGATTTCACGTTCCTCTGAAGACCTGTCTTGTAGCGAGGCTGATGTACGTCAAATATGTCGAGGTTTCAAGTATTCCCGAGGGGTGGTTAGGAAGTATAAAGAGGGAATAATCAGCTCTGGTATCGTCCTCGTCAATTGACCAGTTTTAATTGGTTCCTTACATCGCACTTGTAAGCAACAAGAGGCTATTGGCTGCGGACCTCATGTTTTTGAGTCTCGGTCGAAAACTGAAATCATTACCTGAGGTGCACCTTCCTCTCTAAACTTCCACACCACGTCACATGAGAAGTTCAAGTCCAACAGATTTATAGTGCATCAGCCCCAGGTGATGCCACAAAAACACGGTAGGATTTTTGAGGCATCAGAGCCTGAACTCAAGATTCGATGGAAACAATGCGGGCCACAAGTTCTCGACCATGGCCACTCATTTGGTCATTGCTCAAAACTACGAGATCAGTGGCCAATAATCCTCGTTTTGCTTGTAAGTGTGACACCAATAAGCAATTAATCCTTTTAAAATCTCATAAAAAGTAAATACAATGTAATAAATGTATAAAGAAAAAGTTGATGACTGTATGCCCATTTGGCCTTTTTCCCTCGAACTGCTTGTAACTTTCTCATCTTGTCATGAGATGGCACGTTAGAACAAACTGTATCTGCATGCGTAGATATGCAAATTTCAGAGTGGTTGCCCGCCAACTATCCAAATTCACTTCTTTCCAGGACCTCTCCAGATTTCTTTCTGCCCGTCGACAGCATGGTCCTTTTGAGTTCATCTTGGATAGAACAGATTAGATTGGAGAAAACATTTCAATCCGGTAGATTCACCGTTCTCGCAACGCAACTAATAACCAGGGTTCTCTGTGATTAGATACTCGAATCTTGCTTGCACTGATGTCTACGAGGCTGCTCGACAGATGTTCTTTGTCACTATATTCTTAACTAGCATGATAACATTCTGATACGAGCTGTATCCCTTCAGTTATCCAACAGCTATTAATTTTGTAAATATTTGAACTAAATACTTTTTTTTCATATTTGTTCTGTTTGAACGAGTGATATTTTAATACTCAATATTATATTTAATATGATAAATAAATGATGTTTTAAATATTAAATTGTCATGAATCTTTCGCAACTGCTCATCTGAATCGTTTCAAGACTAACATATGCTTACGCATCTTATTACTACCTCAGTTTTAACATGACGTTCATAAAGCAAATGCTGCGTGAAGAAACCCTTGAATCGACGGAATCAAGTATAAGCAGTTTATTAATAAAGCTAATGGTGAGCTTTTCCCTCAGACACAAATAACATAATACAACAAAAAGAATCTAAATGACTGTTATTCAAAAATATTCCTTCTGTTTTAAACAGTTTAATAAAATCAAGCCTACGGAAACATTATAATGACTGCACATATTTATGAAGGCGAGTAATCTACAGAACAACTCGCATGATTTCTTTTTAAAGCTTTTAAGGATTAAAGTACCGTCATTATTTGGAGTGAAGTACTCTCTTATTTACCTCAGCGGGAAACTGGTAGCCGGAAATGAGATGCTCAGAGCCTTTCTCATCTGATCTAGCAAAGTGGATATGGATCTCACTGAAGCGGTATTTGTAAGACAGAGGTCCTCCAGTTATGTTCAGTATCTCTGAGTGAGTAGCAGGAAATGTGCGGAAGATCACTCCATGTCCAGTGTTGGTGATGACGCCATTGACCTGTTGTGAAAGAAAATGAAAATTAGTCTTACTCTAAAGAGGAGCTATTCGCGTTCTTCTCTTAACTACCTTTGGGACTCTTTATAAATTAAATTACGATAAATGTAACTTCGAATCAATCAAATGAAAAATGAGCTAGGTAAATTAGTTGGACTGAAGAAGCGTAATCAGTTGATATTAAAACGGATATATATATAAGCACACAACTGTTCTTTTTTTACAATTAATGAAAAAAGAACAGTTGAGAAGGAATTGAATAATACACGGAATATACCTGTGTGTGTGATAAAATACTTTGATATCCATGGATCAAGAATCCGAAACCTATCTGCAGAAGCTAAAGATTGCAATCATCTGTTTGGACTCGAGTATCGGGGTAAGCTTGATATTTAATATTTTTGTATCACTTGTTAATAAATGTGTTGAGGAACCTTGAACTGATAGAGAGCAGTTCCGATATTGCATAAATAAATAAACTAGTGATTGTTTTAATATATTGAAATTTAGTACATCTGTGTACAGTATTTAATTTAGAGTCATAATTTCATGATTGCAAATGAAAAAAGAAATGGAGAGGAGTTTCAGTTCACATTAGGCTCATTATTCCAATTTTAAAAAAACTGCGCATAAAAGTCTGGCTTGGAAAAACACATTTTATCTTAAGACACGTAGTCTCTAAATCTCAATTTTCTCTTGTTGTACGGAAAAAAACATTTTTAACATTTAAAATAAGAAATTTTATAATGAAAATTACTGTTGGTTCTAGATTAAAAGATAATGAATTTGACCTTGTGATTTAAAAGAGGGTGATATAGTGATTGAATTATTACTCAGAAATAACGGAAATATCTGCATACAATTTATTATCCATTTTATTTGATCTCTATGCATATAATTTTGTAATCTACCTCTAATAATTTTGATTTGTTTGTTTCCAAGACGCTGTATATTCGAATAACCCGCAGTATCGTAATATTTTAATTATCATCCCACGGTATCGAAGAGTTATAACTTTCACAAAAATAATCGAGATAAAATTCTTAATTATTCTTTAGACTTCTCTCTTTACATAATTACCACCCAGAAGCATACATTACACTTATTGTTTGTTTACTTTTCGAAGGCCGGCATTGGCGAACTCGGCACATTGAACTCTAACTTTTTCTTACTATTGTTACTTCAATCTACGGCTTTCTGGAACAAAAGAAATCAACATTAATAGCAGTTTATGTGCATTAGGAGCAATTCATATGTAGAATAAATTTTATCTGGATATCTCGATTATTTCGCTTAGTAATGATAAAAATTTTACAATATCCCTCATAATTTAAATTACTTTTTTACCAGAATAGAGTAGATAATCGATAAGGTAACTTAAACATCAAAAATTTTGAGACAGATGTATATTAACTGTGAGACATCATAAATCTATTTAAATTACAAATATAAATAATGAATGGCTCTCCACAGATTAATCGCTTAAAATACACTTTCTAAAATGAATAGTATAAACCAATAACTAATTCCTGTAGTATTTTCTTTCCAAAAATAGGTTCAGACTAAATAAAATAATCTTAGTCTAAAAATGATACCATTAAACCGTATGCATGCCAGAAACCTCAACATATGGCGTTACCGTTATGTATTTCCTCTTGTTTTGTTTATTTTTTTGTATGCCACTGGATCATTTATCATCAACGTAGACATATATGAATACAGACATTTATGTAATTTATATAAATATTTTCTTTTTCAGTTTACATATATTTTATATCTTGCAGCAATTCTATTACTCGTACTTTGTATCATTTTTATCTGCTTAAGAATATAGTAATGGCTTTTATATACGGGAAATCGCATAATATTTTGAAGACATGTGTAGATATAATATCTGCACACACAAAAGTAAGTCTAATATCATGACTTTAAAATTTATTTATGAAAATGTGGTACAGAACAGACACTTTTTTTAATAGTAGACTCTAAATATATCAAGTAAATTTTTATATAATGTTTTCTGTTATATAATAAAGATTCGCTCCAAAATTTTACAGAATTTATTATCTATTATTTATTTCAATAGATACTACTCTGGGCATTAATACATGCTTCATCAAATTGACGTATAAAAACTTTAAAAATCTTCTTCACAAGTAATAATTATTTCAGACGTTTTTAAATTTCAAATTATGCGAAGGAAATTATAAAATAATCACAGTTAAAACATACATAGTAGTAATTCTGGTAGCTTACCGGTGAAAGATTGTTTTTTTGAATTTGATAATTTTTTCTCAGAAGTTTTAATCATTTATTTGACGCAATAAAAATTTAAACACTTTCTTGTAATTATTTTCTAAATTTACGTTTTGTTATAATGTGCTTTCAAATCCTTTAGAACTCTTTTTACCCTTAGTTTTATTACTTAATTGTGTTCTCCTTTGGAGGAGACTTTAATTTTCTCGTTAAAATTGCTTGAAAATTATCAGAAACTGTATAATTTACAATACAGATTTCCATACAAATTAAAAACTATTAATATCTAGTGTTTAAGCGTAAATTATTTTAAATACATTTTGCTATTATATGTTGGTTTTCTCTAAGAAGAATCATATTGAATTTAAATTCCTCAAAAATATCTATTGACAGCCTCTATTAAATATTGTTCTTGGCTTACGGTTTTTTTCCGGTAATTCATAAAAGTGTCAATACAAAGCAAATAATATTTTTTATTCTATTGCTTGTTTATATCTTTGAGTTAAAGTAACCTACTTCTTCTTTAATAATAACTGCTTAGTGGGCTTGCGTTTACCGAAGTTGTCTTGCCGAGAGATTTTAAAGCTCTTTACCTTATCAGGGTGAGCTCGGTCGTTCTGAGCGTGAGACACATATCATGTTTGTTATATGTACCAATGATGTACAAGATATGGTTACTAAATAACGAGACTGAGATGCTGTAAAACATTTTATCCTCATTTCATACATATTTACTTATTATCATCTTTAACATACACCCCTCTTTTATCTCTACAACGCTCCATGGGAATCTTCCATTGTTCGAAACAGTGCTGGAAGTCTACTGTCAGCACCTTCAAAACGCGTGCCACTTTCTCTTTCGCAGCTTCAACGGACTCAAATCTTGTTCCTTTTAATGCAGATTTCACCTTAAGAAGTAAGTAGAAGTCACATGACGCAAGATCCGGCGAATAAGGCGTATGGTCTAACACTGGGATGCTGTACTTGGCTAGAAATATCTTGACAGGTAATGCGGAAGGGCTTGTTCTTTCACAATTTGGGATGATTTTTCATTTTTCTTTCACAGAATTACGAAAGAACGTGAAGGGAGTAATGTTGTATAATAGTGTAACCTTCAGGAACCCAATGGAGGTACACTATCAAAAGAATATCGAGAAAAAAAGCAATCATAATTACTTTGAATTTTTGATTTGCTTATTCGAGCCATTCTGGCTATCGGTGAAAATGGACTCTTCCAGAGCATGGATTGGCACTTCGTTTCAGGACTATAAGTAAAACACCAAGATTCATTATACGTTATTATCCTTTCCGATAAGATTCATTCGTTTTCAATGGCATTCAAAGTGTCAGTACAGGCCTTTTTGCAAACTTCTAGTATTTCAAACGTGAGAATGTTAGACTCCCTTTTGGCACACACATTTTGCATGTTAAAATTGTTACGTAACATTTGATGTACGGATTCTTTATCAATTCCTACAATCTCAGTAATCGCACGAATGCTTAGCCGACTGTCAGATCGAACCAGATTGCAAATATTTTTCGGTATTGTTATCTGTTTTTGACGTTGAAGGGCAACCTTTGCGCGAATCATCTTCAACGCCTTCTCGGCAACTTGAAAACGTTTAAGCCCCTCAAAAACACGTGCTCGCGATAAACATTCATTGCCATACACTTATTTCAAAAAGTTACAGTCGCGAGTCTTCTAAATTTCATGAAAAATTTCACTACAATTTGTTGCTTTCATTTATCATCTTTCCGGTGAAAGAAAAAATATCTCCATTGAAAACAAAGGCTACGGCCATACGGATTTGTTTACAGAAGCGAGAGATACTTTATTTAAAAGAGAAAGGTTCACGCTAAACAGTTGTGTGTGGTTGGCATTTAGCTGCAAGTGTACTTCTTTTATAGCATCGTCAGTTTCGTTATTTAATATCCCTAGCTCGTATTTGAAAAAAAAAAAAGTATCAGAGAATATAAATTCTTACCTAAAAATATCTTTGATATTGATGAATTTTAAGAGATTTATCTCTGCTTGAGTTTAAGAAAATGAAAAGTATGGCAAAAAAAAAAAAGACTAAACTCTTATTACTTCTTTCTTCATCCCTCAAGGGTCGATAGCTAAGTACGAAGTTCGCTTGGAAAGTGAAATGGGAGAGTCGGGCTAGCTACTTGGCCTGGATGCTAGCAAGTAATTAGCGTCTCAGGCTTAAAGGCTACAGAAACGGAGATGGTCACCATCTAATTGATCTTTAATGTCCGACAGACATTAACTTAACTAATTTTAAGTAATTATTAAAATTATTAAATCTCAAGAAGAATAACCTGATTCTAATATTGAATCAAAATATATCATATTTATATTGTTTTTTGTGTATCTCTTTCAATTAAAATTAATTTGTGTATCATTCCAAGTTTTTAAAGTGTATTTAATTCATTTTGCCCATTAATTCAAGCGAACATTTTGAAACATAAATTTATACTGAAAATTTGTAAAAAAATATGTATATTCTAAATTAAGTGCGTAAATACGTTTTTATAAAGAGAAGAAACATTGTTAGTGCTAGAAACTAAGCTAATATTGAGGGAAAAAAACTCATTTTATTTAATTATCAATGAACTATGCAAAACTTCCGCTTACTGTGTACATAATTGCATCATTTTGTCTTATTAAAGGGTCGAAGAATTTTGAAATTCAATTTTGATATAAATTAACACTTTAAAAAATGAGCGGTCAAAGTAAAAGCGCTCTTCTATTTATGATGGATTGTGTTCTGCAGAATGGAAATCATTTATAACGTTCCTTATTTAGATTCTTGTGAATTAATTTTAATCATTATATTTAATTTTTACATGACTTGAGGAAATTGGATAAGAAAAGAAAATAAGACTTTTTTTGTTTCAATTGGTTTTAGTTTTAGAAAGCAAGCATTTTTAGAACCTTTATAAAGAACAAAGATTTTTAATTTAGTTAAAAGACATAGTATATATATTTTTCCTTTGAAGAGAATCTACTTAAACTGGACTCAAGATATTGAATAATACATTTTAAGCCTTTGAAGCGAACAGTTATCTCAACACTACTTAAGTAACTTAAATGACCGAAACTTAACAAACTCATAAAATAATCCAATGATTCATAGAGGATTAGAGAATATTTTTTACATCTTTTTATCAAGGGATGATGCAAAGAACGTGATACTAGTAAATTGTTTAATAGGATTTTTAAGTATTTTTCTAGCACACAATTTTAATAAGATTGCTATTTAACTTAGTATTTTTATATCTCTATTCAGCAGATGAAATGACATCACATACCTTTTTCTATTACATTGTCAGCAATAGAGAAAGCAAATTTTCGGAAATGTTTTAATGGAGCTATAAATGCAGTATCACCATTTGAAATAATGATACGACGGGATGGGCCTTAATTTCGAAATTACTTGCGAATAATCACAGAAAAAATTCCTCTTGAAGTGTTTCCTTAATTCTTAATGACATTAAATCCTTTCAAACACATCACTAATAATTTATTTAAAAGATTATAATTAAGATTTGTCCAATCCAATAAATTTATCTAGCTTTAGAACATACATTTATTTCAAATACTACAAAAAATGAATTTCAAATTTTGTATTCTAGTAAATTGGGAAGAAAATTTTTTGTTAATAACAAGGAGCAGTCTTGAGGCAAAACCACATTTTCCATGAGAAAAATTGTTTTTTCCCTCACGGAGCTAATAATAACAGGGTTCTACTTCAGCACGAAAAATGCACTTTTTGACTCCTTTCACTTTCCTTTTTGATCAAATACGTTAGTATTTCAGGCAGAAATATTTTATGATTTGTAGAAAATTCCTTTTAAAGCATAGCTCGTTAATTAAAAACGAAAGTAAACTAATTATAAACTAGAAAAAGTAAATTAACTGGCATATGTTCCTGGCTCACTTCACTGTAGATATTCCCGTAATGTCTTTTCAAAAACCTTTTTTCGTTTGTTTTTGTCTAGAAATAAAGGGAAACAAAACCGAATAATTTTTATTTTTGAGCCACAAATAAATTTATGATATTTGTTCACGCCATTAACTGCAGTGTTGTAAAAAAGGCATTGAGTAATAAAGTTTCAGTAATGGAGGATTATATTTGAAATATGCATATTTTATAATTAAAACACACTTCTATACGCTCGTTTCCATGTTTTGTCGACAAATATTGGCTAAGAGATTGCGGGGCGCATTTTAAGAGTACAAAAACATTGACTGATTTTTACTCATAGTGTTTTTATAATTACTGTAAACAAGAAATAATTATTCTGGTTCTTCAAAATGAAAAAAAAGAGAAGAGAAATTACCATAAAAGTATTTTTCGATCTTATAAAGTATCACTGGATGGGGGATATTTAACATATAACAGCACCCAAAAGTAATTTACTTGAAGTTTAAAAAATTATCAAATTTTATGGAGATAAATATAATGTCTGTTTTTACATTTCTTTATCTGCCATTTTGACTTTGAAAATGCCTTTGTAATAAAATTTTTCCAATGCACATGGCAAATATTAAATCAACCAAGGAATTTTAAATTTCTGTATGGAATGCGCTTAAAATTATTCTGAGGAATAAATTCATTAAATTAAACAATTTATTGTGGCATTCATTACAAATTGTTTTTAGTTGCTAATATATATGTTACATTATTTTTCATAAACAAAAATGAAAGAAAAGCATTAAGAAAATAATATGTTATTTATTTTTTCCTGTTTCTTCAGTAAGATTCAATTGAATTATTTAATTTAAGAATTTGGAAGAGAGGTGATAAAAATAAAAAGTTTTAATATCTATGTAAGACAGCAAACACCCCAATGATGGCTTAGTTTTGTTTTTGATATATATCAGAAACATCCCAAAACTTTTATGGTGAAAAAATTAGAGATTGCTTATATTAATATTGTTATATAAGCAATCTCTCATTGAAGAAATATTCTGAAGCTAATGGATTTAAATTTATATTATTTTCAGTGGATTTTAGTATTAAAAGAAAAATAAAAAATGAAAAAGTTCCAGGAATTCACCGAAAATAAATAACTTACAATTATATTTTATTTGATTACCAAATAAATGTATTGTTGAACAATATATTTTATATTTTTCTGTGCCTCTAATTTTCAACAAATCAAAATTTTAAAGAAATATTGTATTGAAGTCAAATAACGGGTCATAATAATTTTAGTGTTATTCAGAATTTAAACTCAAGTGTAATTTTTTCTTTCACAAGCAAATACCCACACTCACATATAAGGAATGTAATATGAACCACGAAAGTATAGCGCGCGAGTTTATTGATTTATAAAAATGTGTGATGTGGGCTAGATAACCTAATGTCAATAATGAATGTTAACCACATATTCGTAACAGTGTCACATAAATCCCAACCAGGCCATCCATCTGCACTTTTTTCTGCGGATGTTTTCTTAACGATTCCAGCAAGTCCAGGTGTTGCAACTTGGAGGCGATCAGCAATGTGTCAACTTCACTAACTTTTTTATCAGCAGAAAATAGCAGTTGGCTGATGCGGTTATTACAAATGGCAGAATCACTATTCTCCTTATCTGGGAATGTAAGCCCCTGGAACTGCGTCCACTTGGTAGGCAAAAATCCTCACAGTGTGGCACCAACATCTTCCTACGAAGTTGAAAGTGACTGTATGGAGGGGCATTGCAAGCACATTCGCTCTCAACCTGCTGAGCTCTACAGCGTCGGCTTTCGGAAAGCCAAGACACTCTATGTGAAATGTACAACTTTGAGTGATGGCAAGTAGTGAAGTTTTCAAAATCATAAATATATTCAATCTTAATTATTTTTAATAACAATTAAAATTATACGATTCTATCAGTTACTTTAATCAAAGGCATTCAGAAAAAAAATAAATAAAGATTAATAGCTGTAATTTACAACATTATATGATAAAGATCTATTAGCATGCAAAACAAATATTATCCGGATATTTTGCTAATAACTAAAATTTTACGATACCCCTTCTCAGATTCCCTTTTCAAAACCCACACTATGTTTACTTGTAAGAAACACATACATACACACGCACGCACGCACGCAAGCACACACACACACACACACACACACTCTCTCACACACACACACACACACACAAATATTTATCAGCATTTCAAAGCTTTTATCTCTCACCTTTATAAAGCGCCACACTTTTTTTTTCGATATTGATTCAATATTGAGCATGCCACAAATTTGTACCTGTCATTATGAAAAATTACATAAAAAGTTGTCCTAAGGAATGGCGTTTTTTTTCATTAGCCTTCAACCCAGTGAGTGTACTTCAATTATTTTTCAGCATGAAGAAAACTTAAAGCCATTGTTCTTCAATTCTGGAGAGAGGCATACAAAGAAGACAATGGAGATATCTGTTGGAAAAAAATACATACAAAAGCCACCGTTTCGTCACTCTGTGGTTATTTATGAGCAAACAAAATGAAGCAACAGAGGCAGTAGCATAGGACTCGGAGGGTGGGAGAAAATAAAGTTTGTTGGAAGAAAGGGGAATGGGGGAGATACTTGAACAAGCCTGACGATGATTTTTTTGCGTTTCAACAAATTTTAATAAAAGATCTTTTTGAAAATGATTCTCCTTTTATCGTACACAATGCCTTGAAATGAAAAGGACTCGTTTTTCATTCTATTATTTCTTACCCTATCATTTTAACAAAAAAATGTTTTGTACATCTTCATACAGAAGAATCGGGAAAAAAAGGGCACGATCTAAACACTCTAATGTCCTTTTTCATTATCGATTTAATTGTTGAATTTAAGCGCACTTATAAAGTTATATACATTTTATGCTTTCAGATATACAGGAAAACTGAGTAAAAAGCAAAGAGTTTGTGTTGATATGTAAAAAAACTTATTATGAGTGGCTAAATTGTAATATGTGAGCAATTTGAGACATTTTAGAATCGGTTAAAGTCTTTTCAGATAGACACGCATATAATCATTGTACTAGTGCTTCTTTCTAAATAGTGTCAGCTCTCTAAAAGTATTGTATTATTAACATGCATATTATGTGATATTATTAACATGCATATTATGTGATATTATTCCATGCATGTAGTATTATTATCAGTGTATATTATACATGATATACATATATCGTAATTCCCACTTGTATGTAAAACTTAACAAGTTGACCAAAAAAAAAAAAAAAAAATTGGGAC
>BMAW01056371.1:230981-251224 GCA_019974015.1 Nephila pilipes
TACACAGTCACATATACATATATATATATAGAGAGAGAGAGAGAGAGAGTATATGTATGGTATGAGATTTATATATATATCATATATATAGCCTATAGCCTTAATAATGATTACTAATTTATTTTGGGCACCTTCATGTACAAGTCATAATAGTAGCATTTCAAGTTTATTCAACGTACCATTACAACCATTATAAACCGCTGATTTCAGAGACATTATATTTCGATATAAGCAGCATGCATCAGGTATCCGATTTTTTATTTTTTAATTTCTTTAAACAGAAAGCACCATTAAAATATTAAATTTTTCAATACGTAAAAAAAATTTGTCTTCTGTCTCTGGGGCCTTTACAAAGCACCCACCACAAAAATTTTATACGTACGGACAAAACTTACTAGAACATTTGCCAGACTCACCACTTTGGTTATAACACTCATTTCATCAAAGCATTTCAAAGTTTATCTCTCACCTTTATGCGCGCACCATTTTTTTCTTCGATATCTTTCAATATTGACATGCCAACAAATTTGTCACCTGGTATTATGAAAAATTCATTAAAAAGTTGTCCCAAGGAAATTTATGGCTTTTTTTCAATTAGCCTCAACCCAGTGAGTGTATCTTCAATTATTTTTCGATGAAGAAAACTTAAAAGCCATGTTCTTCAGATTAATGGCGAGTGAGAGTGCATTGCAAGAAGACAATGGAGATATCTGTTGGAAAAAATGAATTATAAAGTCTACTGTTCGTCACCTGTGGTTATTTATGAGCAAACAAAATGAAGCAACAGAGGCAGTGAGCATAGACCGAGAGGGTAGAGTGAAAATAAAGTTTGTTGGAGATACAGGGAATGGGGAGATACTTGAATAAGCCACTGATGATTTTTTTTATGTCTCAACAAATTCTTAATAAAAGATCTGTATATGATAAATGCATTCTCTTTCTTTCCAGTACTTACATGCCTTAAATAAAATTTAAGACAGTTGACACATTCCTATGATTTCTACTGCTCGGATTTAAGACAAAAAGTTTTGATAACATCTTCTCAAATGAATCGGAAAGGTGCACGATCTAAACACTCTTAACTTTCATTATCGATTTAATTGATATTTATATCGACAGCTAACTTATAAAGTTATATACAATTTTTATGCTTCGAAAATTAGAAAACGATAGAAAAGTACAAAGAGTTTGTGTTGATATGTAAAAAACCTATGAGAGTGCATTAAATCTGTAATATGTGAGCATGAGCACATTTTGTAACCCAGTTAAGTCTTTCACAGATAGACATATTCATAATCAACCGTAATAGTAGTCTCTTTCTAAAAGTAGTGTCAGCCCTCTTAAGTGGATTGGTATTATTAACATCGGCTATTATGCTGTGATATTATTAAATGCATTATGTGATCATTATTCATGCATAGATATGTATTATCATGTGTATATTGAAGCAATACGTAACCGAACCCAGCACTCTTTAAAACTATTGGAGGACAAGGTACAAAGTTGGTTCAAAAAATATCTCTGTTAGAAAGGGAAATAAAGTATAAGAAATAGGAAATGGAAATACTAAATCAATGGATCACAGTATTATCCATTGATTGTTTTTCTTTTATCTTAGAAGTCCAAGAATATGTTCAAGAGTCCACATTCCAAAATTTTGTCACCATGGCTTTCCTAACCAGTGAGATTGTATTTGCCTTGTTTTGAGCAGATTCACCTGAAACAACCCATTCTATTGATTAATAATCGGTGTCAGGTATTTATGATAAATCTATATCTCATCGATGGTGATAACTCGACGAAAAATGACGATGACCATTCGACGCAATCAAAACTAACTTTGAATCAGTGTCAAATTTGTTTAATCGCCATTTAATAGATGGCGGCACACAATGCTGACATCAAATGGTCAAAGCAATGTCATATGTCGTGCAATTCCGGTACTTTTTTAAACACTCTGGTAGAACTATATATGTCTTAAAGAAAAATACTCAAATTCTACAAGGATCATCAAAAGTGTGTTAAAGTGTTTTTGTTCATTTCATCATGCGATTATTAAGACGTTCTGTTTCACTTATTGCAATGAAGCTTACACAATACACAGTTTCAAGGAATACATTAATATAATATATTTCTAAAAATATCCATGAATATAAAATACTATACCTGGGTATGCTAAAGATATTATATAAGAGTTTCTTGTAAGAGAAAAGAGAAAAATAGTTTGATATTGATGAAAATAATTATTGGGCAGTACTTAAGTTACACAAATACTCTTAAATTGTCATTATCCAAAAATTTTATCCGATACATACTGATAGAAGTGTATTCAACTTTTTCCAGTGGAATGTGAGTAAATTGACTGGTACTTCTTCTTTGAAATATTATTTTAAGAATTTCTTTTCTTGACTTTTGAACTCATATATTATTAGTGTGCTTTTTATTTACCATTTCAATATTAAAAAAAAAAAAAAAAAAAAAAAAAAAAAAAAAAAAAAACAAGCGTATTTTTATCTACTATCTTATATTTATAAGAAAACCTTAATCTACTCTATTGAACATAATTAATTCCTCTATTACGGCACTTATCATATCGTACAACCAAGTACTGTATTCTATCCTCATGTTAATCTGCCACCTGATGACCTGCCACATCTCTTTGACATCATCCAAACCATGGTACCGATGGGTTAAATGCTTTTTCAACAGAAGAGACAAGTGGGAGTTACTGGGTACCAGATCAGGGCTACATTGGGAGTGGTCAAGTTGCTTCCAGACATATGAGGCAATGAGACCATACGTAAGACAAGCTAAGAATGGACGGGCTTTGACATGAAGCGAAATAATCCATTTACTGAGCATGTCATATCTTTTGTTTTGGAGTGTACGACGCAGGTTGGTTAAGGTGTCATAATATTCATAATTTATTTTGTCATACAAGGCAACAAATTCGCAAGCAACACCCCCTGTTTTTTCTCAAAACACAGTGCGCATGATTTGGCGTGCTGAAATTGCTTGCGTTTGCTTCACTTTTTAGGATGAAGTTGAATGCCTTCGTTCTGTGGATCGATGTTTTGTGTACGGTGTCGAATGAGTCACATGCCCACATATTTCATTAATCTGCTGATGAACTTCGGTAGCTTTCATGACTTTTGCATGCAGAAAACGAGTTATAGAGCGTATTTCGCAATCGTTGGCATTCTGAATTTTATGAAACATTTTAAATGCGCATTAACAAATGTGAACACGAACAAATGCTTCCGACATGATTTCTGTGACTAATCATCATATATGGATACTTAAAGCACCTGCATGACAGTAGAGCTGCAACTACCATATTTAAAAACAGTATTTACTTAAAAACACGCCAAGTATTACTGGTTCTGATTTGAAAAGAGTAAGTTTTGGTACAATATTAGTCTTTCTGTTTATGATTATTATATTTTCAGAAGAACTGCTTAATAGTGTCCTGCTGACAAATATTTTAGAAAAATGTACATTCTTAACATTTTTATAATTATTATCATTGTATCAAAAATGTTTCACACAAACACACAGAAAAGAAAACAGTGTTGGAGCTGAACAGTTTCTAAACCAGATCGACATTTAGTAAAATAAATTTTCAATTTAGTTTCGTCCTCTATGATTCTGGAATAAGATACACGTGATTTATTTGTATTACTGCTGAATTATTTAGTACCGAATAGTGTTTCTGTTTTGATGAAAATCGCCATTTCAAAACAACTACGACCTGTTTTCCTATCATTTGTGAAAACATCAACTTACATTTGATCAATAGGCATCAATATTTAAGTATCTTACTCAGAAGAATACAGTACATGTTTTGAAAGCAAGGAAAAGAGAAAAAAATCTCCAAGTTGAGCCAAAACGACTTTTTTAATCTCTCGAGGTTCTTCATTGACCATGTCTTGATATCAGAGAAGAATTAAGGTTCCATTGGGATAAACCGAGATTATTGATTTCTGTCCAGAAAGTAATGGGAAAAGGAAAGTACAAATGTGTTCCCACATAACTCAGATTAATGAAGTCACTAGTGTTCCTACGTTGTGTAGTATAAAGATAATGAGACTCATTTGTTAAGAGGAGGACAGATGGAGGAATTTATCTACACTGAGGTTTGGATTCAGAATTAGTGTAAACATGGGTTGGGCAAGAGTACGTTTATTCAAGTAAATATATTAAATGAGTAAAATAAAAATTAAGTACAAAATAATGGGAGTCTAATAAATTAGAATTTAAGTACTAAAATTTATTTAGCTTTGATATTTTTGGAAAATTTTCTATGGTGTTAGAAATAAAAAACTAATGATTCATTTTTGTTATAAACTCGAGCCTATATCGTATGCCTTTTTATAAAAAGGCATAGTTAATGAAATCAAAGTTTTTTCTTAAGTATTGACAACGATTACTTTTTGTGTTAGTATAAAACTCTTGTTGGATTTTTAGACTTCATTTTTACCTTTAAATTTATATTTGAAAATTTGTGTAAAGCTGAGGTAAAAACTCATTAACCATGGATTTTTATTTTTTTTAAAAATATAATATTTTCTTATTACATCATGTTAGAATGTGGAAAGCTCCTTCAATAAAGAATTTTGCATATTAATCCAAAAAAAAAATAATAACATAAAATTTATCTAAGAGCAAAATGAGGTAAAAGTGATTAGTTTCTTCAATTTCAAATAATCTTCATGAAAATTATATTGAGGGTATTAACTCTGAAGAATATCCTCCTTATTTGAGGAGTAAATAAACATATTTTAGATATAACTGACTATTGTAATTAATTAGTCTGCGCTTGAACTTAAATGAAATTTAGATCTTGTGATTAATTTTAAGATCACAGATGAGACAGATAAAAGTATATAGTTACAACTTGTTTAAAAGCATACATTTTATAAATGTAATAACATTCATAATTGTATCGTGTGATTCTACATTGATTTAAAATGAGTGTGATGATGATTGATTAATATATTTCTTCTTCTTTTCTATTTATCAGATACAAGTACAGAGATTAATTACATATTCTCAGAATCATATATCAAATTTGAGTAGTTTTTTTTGTTTTTTGTTTTCATGTACTTTAACAACGGAGAAAATTTTTTTACAATCACTTAAAGATATTATATTTTCATAAAAAATTGTGAATAAACATTCTTTTACTTATAATTCCTGTGTATTTATTTCTATCATCACTATATTCAAATAAATCTTATTTTATTCATTTCTAACAACTTAAGCAATGTCGATTGAAGAACTGTGAAGGAATTAGTAAAGAGAACAATAGTTATCTCATTTAATAGCGTTATTTACATTGAAAAATGAGCTTAGAGAGATATTTTCACTAAAGCAAACGTTTTGGAGTATAATTACTTAGAGTTTTGTATAAGACCGAAATCGCGTAAAATCAGACGAAATGCGAAGATAACTGTGGTCTAAAAATACTTCACAATGTGTATTTTTTTTTATTTTGCAGTTAAAATATGGAAGGAGGTGTGCCAATTCTAGAGGTATATTATTTATGAAGATTTGATGTGAATAGAAGGCAAAAACTGAATTTTAAAATTATAAACAGACATGCCACCTACAGAGGAAATTATCTGTATTTGCGTTTCTGTCAAAATTAATTTTTTTTTAGAATTATGATACACACACACATACCATAAAACCAACTTTTTCCATAATTCTCTTAAATGCCGCACTATAATATACGCCAATTTCTAATGTAGTGATCGTAATTTTTTCATAATAAGTATTCACAAATGTTAGTTATTGCGCAGCGTTTGTATTAAAATTAAAGAAATTTTTGAACCAAAAATCTAAACATTTTTAGAAACTTTATTTAATCTAAATTCTGAAATTATAATTTTATTTAATATTGTGATTAATAGTGTTCTGAAAATTTTTAAAGTTATAAATACAGTGTATATTTGTACCCAATGTAAGTACGTGAATTATAACTATTGATAAATACTTGCTTATGCATACAAATTTGATTTTCTTAATAAAAATAATAATACAATAATAATAAGCTAAGAAATATCTCAATATTGAAGTATTACCTAATTTTAAGAAATCATTGATTACTTAAACTTGGCATAAAAGAAATTCATTTTTCCTTGTTGAAGATGTCTTGGTTACCTTGAACAGTTTAAATTTAATTTTGAAACTAGCCACATTGGTTTTAGTAACAAATTCAGTTTGCTCAGCGCTCTTTATTCCATACCACAGAGAATTCCATTGCAACCGTGCAGTAGTGTTCCATGAGTAAACTGAATACAACATACCAGGTGTGCCTAAGTGTTGGTATCAGAGTTTGCTAAAAATCACGTTCCTCCCATTATGAGGCTCCAATATTTTACTTTCTTTGCTTGATCACAACGATAGAGGCTTTAACTTTTATGTTACTTGCTATGCGTAATATTTTCTTTGAAAACATAATATGTTAAGCGAGTTCAAAAGTTTATCTTTATTTTCGTTAGCTGATGTCCGGCTAAAATTTTAAATATTTCTAACAACCGTTAAAGAAAAATGTTTTCATTTTACATTTGTAATTTTTTGGATCTCTCAATTCAGTGAGGAGTTTCCCCTTGTCAAAGAAATTAATCTTGAATTTTGATTTGAGTAGAAATGAGCGAAACCGTATAAAAAGTACGACACTTGTTTTGAATAACGTTAAACTGAGTTAATCGAGATTTAAAGAAGGATACTATTATTAAATTTAATTAATTAAAAAATTACGTAGAGGAAAGTTGAGTAAAACTGGATGCCACAATTCACACACAGTTGACGAATAATTACTTGAAATCGCGCTAAATAAAGACAGCAGTAATAGAATATATGAAGTCTATTGAAAATTGTTATAAGTTTGATAAGAGTTATCGTTACCAGAGTCAATTAAAAAGCCAAAAGTATAACCTCTGAGGGTGGTAAAACCGGGTACTTAGAAAAAACTCAAAACTTATCCAAACAAGATTTTTTAAAAAACTTATTTTAATTTATAGGTTAATTTTGAAACTTATAAAAACAAAAATGGGAATTTTCAATTTAGAGAAATAAGTCATGTTAATTCATTCGTCAATCACTCATAACTCGTAAGCACAAATTTCTTTTTATTATCAGAGTCAAACCCTCAGATGGCAAAGTGTATGCAGACTTTAAAATAATTCAATAAAATTGTCAGTTTATAAATTGTACAACAAATATAAGTTGGTCACACTTGTTTTACCATCTTCATAGTGGGTCGAAGCCACTGTCTTCTCCTCAGAAGACGAGTCCCCTGCAATCTTACTTTTCTAGACCTTTCTCCCCGGCGTTCTTTCCCGGTTTCCGAGCTCTTGCTCTTTTTCCTTTAGGTTCTATTATCTTCTGATAAGTTTTCTCTCTTCGTGATGGCAACTTCATTTTCTACTGATGCAAGTTAAATCTGTCGAGGCTCAATGTCCTCACGGTGGAATTCCGTGAGAGTTTGAAGAGGGGTACCAGCTCGGGTGCCGTTTTTGTCACTTTATTGAGATCAAAATTGTGATGTCCGTTGCCAACATCCCTCATGCTGTTTCTAAGTGCTACGTTAACAAACAATCAGTCGATCTGAGCTGAATATCTGATACCAAAATTAATGAAGCATTAAATATGAAAAATTATTGGTAAAATAATGAGTCAAAATGTTCCAATAAATTTTTAATTTTCTAGCTCTTAAAACTGACAAAAGGTTTTTAATTATTGTTCAATTTATGTCAAAAGGAATGTATAACCTCAAAAGAGGCTAAGTTAACCATTAAATAAAATATTAAATTGATATAAAAATATAACCTTCAGTTTCAGTTTTATATGTTTTTTCAACATAAATTTACGATATTAAATATATTTTCCTGAAATAATTTGAAAATCAAATTTGTTTCATATTGATCAATAAAATGTTTCTACTAATTATCTAAATTTAGTTTGTTTTCAATTTCAGTTTTTCGGATAATTTTGAATCAAAACTTATTTAACAGCTCTAAAATGTTTTCTATTAAATATCAGAAGTAGTTAAAAATATGCTTGTTAACTTAGATGTGTAATTTAAGTCAGTATAACTTTAATTTAATAATGTGATGTGCCACTTTTAAATAACATAAGAAGAAGAATATAATTTCATAGATGACACAATTTCTGTTCTTCGGAGAAATAGCTTTTGGAGCATTGTTCTTTGAAATCCTTCAGTTAAGTTTTCTTTACATTGTAAATAGTTTAATAGAACTTATGATTAACTTAAATTAAAATATTAAAGCTAAGAACTTGTAAGGAATTTTAAATTAATCGCTATTTGCTCACAAATGTACACTTTATGTATAACAATTAATATTGTTTATTATTTCAATATTATATTAGCTCTTATAAAAATATTCTGGGCATTCATAGCATTTTTTACTGCCCAAAATGAATATTTTATTTTTCACATTTACAATTACTTTCAACAAAATAAATCAATAAAAATTTCCGAAAACATTCCGATAAAACAGCTTAAAATAGTGAATTATCCATTTTGTTTAAAATAACGGTCTTAAAATTGTTTCTTGTTAATATTAGTAAATTTTTATGTATCTGAAAACAGCTTACAAACTACTTATGGAACACACATAACAACTTTTCTGGTTCTCAAAATCCTAGAGAGATCGAAAGTTGAAAATCCTTCAACTAAGCACTTAAGATAAACACTTCATATTAAATCGCACCGTGTAAAACGTCAATTTTAATCTAAGCCCAGTGACTTCCTAAGTCCCCAGATGATTGTGATATTTTTTTTAGCATTTCAAAGCAAAACCAAAGAATTCCTGACTCCAGATGGTTTGAAATTATTGATTTCTATCTCGCAAGTAATGAGAAAAGAAGACAACCGTGTGTATCCACATAACTCAGATTAATGACGTCACCAAAGTTTCAACGTCATGGAGTATGAAGATAATGAGTTCCATTTGTTACTGAGAGACGTTTACCTCGCGTCTTCACAAATACTTCTTTGGTTTCCCGCAGTTCCGACAGCAGGGTATGAAAACATTACGTGAATCGCCCGATTTCATCAATGGTCTGACGGGTTTCCTTAATATGTTTTAACGCAAACGCCCCTGGGAAATGGTTTTCAAGCAATGCGGCATTACTTAAACTGTGTAAATGGATGTATTCGGGCACTGCGTAAATGATTTTGGGAAACAGTTTTACGCACAGGATATGTAAGAAAAATATTTTTTTTTTTACACTTCTTGGATTATTATTTTTTTAACTCTCTTCCTTTCTTTCTGTAATGGACGCTCTATGACTTCAGAATTTAATGTAGTATCTTTCGTACTGTAATGGGGGTAAGAAATAGTAGTTGCGAAATATTCTTTGCAATTTGATTTTCAATGGAGGGAAAATTAGTAACATTAATTAAATTGAAATCATTTTAAGAGCTAATTTTATTTTAATGCATGTATAAAAATTGTGTACTTTTGAAGAAAAAAATTATTTCTTAGGAAATTGCAAATCCATTTGCAATAATATGGAAGATGTTTAATTAAACCCTTTGTCTTTTTATCTTTATTTATTCAAGCTTATTGTTAAGAAAGTTTTGTTTTTTCCTTTCTCCATATACAAATGAAAATCCATTTATGATTCTTATTTTATTTCTTTCTAATGCATTTATTTTAATGCAAGTATTCATTTACGAATCTGGTGATTATTTAACAAGCTTTTGCATTTCACACGCTTACGTTATTATCTACCTGAATTGCACCAAACAAATACTATGACTATTATCAATGGTAATTTTAAAATACAAAGATATCAGATTCAAAGATTTCATTATTTATAAGTAAGTATGATCTAATCAAAGATGTTTTCAGATAATTGTAATTACAGGAGTGGCTCAAAAAGTACTTATCCGATGACATATTTCATTCTTAAGTCAAGTAGTTGCTACCACTGTGTACTGCCATCTGTTAAATGACAAAACAAACTTAACATTGATCCAGAGGTTAGCCATTCGCAGCCAAATCAAAATTTGATAGCTACCGTGTCGAATTGTCCTCATTTTGTGCTGAGAGACCTCATTATACTCTGGAAGCCAAGATGAGTTTAAGAAGGCGAAGACAGTCTCATCGACCGGAAGAAGTACATTGGTACAGGAAAGGTGATTTTGTTTTGGATGCTAAGGGAGTCATACTTAAGAACTTCTTAAAAAGAAGGGAAAACGATCACTGAACAATACTACAACGAACTTTCTCATTCCTAATCAATGTACTCTTTGAATCACTCTTGTTTATTTCATGGAATGTGTTCCGATATTTTCGTACAATTTTCTCTTTTTATTTTTTAAAATGTAATTCTATTCGGGTAGAGTTATTATATCTAGCAGCAAAAATTTACATTACATTAAACTTCATTTTGTTATGTTACTTTTGATGAAACAAATTTCTCTTCTTAGCGTCTGCATACATTTCTTACAGTAATGAAAAGACGTTGTGACAGCGACTGTTTTCACTGTAATAATAATTTCCTTAACGTTCTTAAAACGAGAATTAAAACTCCATTAGATTTATTGTTTTTCTTTAATTAAATGTAAATATATGTCTTTCTATATTATTAATAAATATTTAGTCTTCTCGTTTTAATAATATAATTATTTTCTATTTAACCACACGAAGAACTATAACAATTTAATAACTTCAATATCGTGTTGCATAATTTTTGAGACACGACAATTTTTCTATTTTTTCACAAAGGAACATAAGCAAATCCTTTACATATTTTTTCGATGGAACCATTTTTTCGACAACAAAAGCCACTAAGAAAGGGATAGCAGTCCAAAAAAATGCAAATTTATGGAAAAAAGGGAACTGTAAGATTGAAAATTTATTTCAACTAAGCCGAGACACTTAAATTCCCCGATCGTTCTTTCCTTGTTGAAAACCATTTTTTTCTCGACATATTTAATATTACTTTGCAACTGAGATCTTTAGCCTGTTCAGAAACATTTCTCGTAGAATTTCGCAGAATATTCAAATTCGGCGTGCCTCACGGGAACTTATTTTCGTGCATTATCTTTGGATCTCGGATTCGGCGATGAAATATGAATCTCTTATGATCGACTACGGACGTGAAGATGTATACTTGATCTATCAAAAACTTCGCATTATTCAGTTTTATATTTTCTTCCTTTTTTCGTCGAAATTCCTGTAATGATGTCGGCAAATATGCCTTTTGGAGGTGTTAACACGTTTTGAACGAATTGTTGACATATCAGTTTTGGATTACACTTACTTCTAGGATTAAGTCCAGTTGCAGCAGAAGATAGGGGAGGTTATATCGATTGGGAAATAAAATAAGAGATCTAAGGGCAAGTCGCAAATTCCGTTTCCCGTCAAAGATTACATTTTCTTCTCGCCACCGACGGAAGAAAACTTGCGCTCGATAAAATTTTCGATCATTTCTATGCGCAATTTTCTGGCGCTCGACGTCGAAATTCAAAACCTTACCGGCGTTTCCATCCCTAGAAATCGCAATCTACAGAATTTCCGCTTGAAAGCACTTTTGCAACACATAAAACTAGTAGATCGTTCCGAACGGAGGGAAAAAAAGAATTTTTTTTTCCAAAAAAAATCATGCATTAAATCTAGTGATCGTTTGGTGAATCTCTTGGCCAACCACTTAAATGTAGCATCGACTCCGTTAGCATGATCTATGTGGATGATGTAAATATATCATAAGTTGGCGTATATAACGTGAAAGGCTGCAGGGATCGTATATATCTTGCACGGCTTCAGCATCTGGAATTGGCGGGTTCAAGTGGCGCTTCAACAGATGGCATTAGGTATAAAGATGATGAATTTTAAAGTGGTATTGCAGAAATAAACTTAAATTAACTTATCAGATAAAATTGTTGCTTAAAGTCTACTTGAACGATCTACATGTGTGCTGTAAATGAATAATATAATCGTGGCTTAATTTATTGAAAGATTTCCATGGGGGAAATTTTTAACAAATTTGAATTTATATTATAGATCATCGCATGTTGGTATGATTAAGAGATGTATGATCATTTAAATAGTTCATTTCCTGCGGCACATCGTTAATGTTAAAAGGATAAACGTCAAGGAAAATTTTTAAAAATATGTTTGGTCATATAGTCACCAATTTTTTGACAATATTTATTGCATTGTTATTTTTTCACGAGAACTATTGTCAAAAATATTAATGAAATTTTTTGTAAGTTAAAACATAGACTAATTATCATTGTTTTTATTCTACGTAAGAAATTTTTTCAATCAAAATTTTTAAGACCATCCCATTAATAAAAATGTGAATTTATGTGTGAATTTATTGAGTCTCATACACAAATTTTAGGGACTGTAATATCTGTCGATTTCTTAAAAAGGCTCATCAAGCTTGGCCATGTTTAGCTTTATGAAAATATGGAGAATGTTGCAAAAAGCAATTCCCTTGAAAATTGCCTAATTTTTTTTTAAAAAAAAATTCTAGTCCTTGTAGAACAAAGTTCAACATTTAAGTTCTTAAGCTTTGTAATGATTCTGTTAATGAGATACATGAAGCTTATTGTAGTATTTAAAATGTTAAGGAAATTGATTTTTTACTATTGATATCTTAATTAGCAATAATTTCTTTGTTAAATATCCAGAATAACTTATTTTGGAATTCCATGAATGAGAACTATGAGAGTAATGTTAAGAAAAATCTCGAAGCAGATAATTTTGAATCGTTTTTTTTTTTTTTTTCAGAATCTTATACATTCAAATTTAAAGTGTTTCATTTATTGGGATTTATCTGTAATGTTTGAATAAAAACCATACAGGAGTACTAATGACGGAATAAATGGAAAAAGGTTTGAAATCTAAAGTAGTGTTCTTGACGATTGTCCAAGTTAATTACTCGGATTCTTCATCAATACCTTCATCAGAGCTTTGGTAGAAAAAAAAATTATCATTTCACGTTGATGTAAATCTTTAAATATATTTCATCCGTCTTTTAGTTCTGTAGTTACTATATAACATATACATCACAACTACTACCATTTATTATAAGACATTTACATCAACATTAAACATTTTTGTTTCATGATGATGTCATTCTGGTAAAAATTTTTTTAGATAAATGCTGATTTTATTCGTGCCAGTACTCTTAAATTTCAATTTTGTACTTTGAATTGATCTTTTGTGAAATATTTTATAGGTTTTGATGAATCTTATTGTTTCAAATTGACAAAAGAAGTTTCTGAATAATTTCAAAATCCATCGGGGTGTTTCAGAATCTTACAGCAAATATGTGTGATACTGATGCCATTTTCTCTTATTCCTAATAATGATTATTAATCCAATTCTAGAAAAAGAAAACCAAAGTAAATGAAACCAGTTTTTGAAGAAGTTTTATTTTTCGTAATTCCATGCTTTATTTAAGAAAAAAAAAGTTTTAATATGAAATAAATATTTTAAGAAACATCAAAGAAATATATATGTCTGAAAAGCTTGGAATATATATATATGTCGGATATTCTCGAGCTATGGAACACAGGATCCCTAAAGATATGAAAATAATCTCTAGAGAATGCGTGAGCAACACTGAAAGTAAACCGAATTTGCATATCAAGGAACAAACAATAATTAAATCAATTCTAATATAGCCATGGGAATCAAGTATTCTTTAAAGTAAAAGAAAAGTAATAGCGCTTCTGTCTGTGTGTCTGTGACAAGTCATGTTGAAGTTGCTTTGCGGATGAATCAAGATTGTAAAATTCTTTAGTGAAATTGGCCAGGGATTCAATCTAGAAACCACTTCCTC
This sequence comes from Nephila pilipes, assembly GCA_019974015.1. NCBI lineage: Eukaryota > Metazoa > Arthropoda > Arachnida > Araneae > Nephilidae > Nephila > Nephila pilipes. The sequence goes on from BMAW01056371.1 coordinate 244,818, forward strand.
ACGTAAAATATATCAATCAACCATGACTTCTTTTAATCAGTATTCTTTTATGATTAGAAATGAAGCAAACACAAATGTAAGTTTTGCAGTTAAAAAGAACAGAAGAAAAAAGTAAATGAAAAACCTTTCAACGTATTTGGGGGGGGGGACATTAAAGCATTAAATCTTGATCGGCGTATCCAAGAAAAAATATAAGATCTTAGAGATATATTGAGGATAATTGTTAAAGACCATTGATTTACGTGAAATTCTAATTATGAACAAATAACCGGAAGTAACATCACCCATCGTATTTTGGTGTATCAAGGCACTTTATTTGGGGATACATTAAATTTTCTAAAATTGATAGGAGGTACAAAGACAAATAAAAATCCCAAGAGGTAAATTGAAGAGAATATTTGAAAACCACTGATTTATTGGGACACCTATTTATGAACAAATAACTGAAAATAACATCTCATTGCCCTTATGAGTCATTATACGTTACATATAACTATAACGGGATGATAACTAGAGATTTTCTTGAAAACTCTTATTTTTTATTGTAAAGAGGGAAATGCTTCGAAAAATTTAATTTTACTAAATTTAGAACGTGTTTGCATTTTCAAATGAGACCAGGTTAACTATTAAACAGTATTTTCGTTTCGAGAAAATAAATCTTTTCTACCTAAACTTTAAAAAGACTAAACACAAATCTTCAACTTACTCTGATTTTATCAACATGTAAATTTCGAAGACTTGGGTCAAAAAGCAAAGTAGCAGGATCAATATTTACGGGTGACTGCCTTCTTCCTTTGCTGCAAAGACTCCATTCGAGGTTCAACAATCCCCAAAAGTCAGGACCTAAGTGAAAAACAAGATCACATTATTCAAAACTTTTCGTTTGAGGTTTATAATACATTGTTATTACAAATAAAACTGCAATTCTAGTCCTTTCATTTCAAACTAATGTTTCCCTTTTAATATTTTATATTATTTTACATTCAATTAATAATAAATAAAAGTGAAATAAGTAGAAAATTTTTTTCATGCAAAATTTTGAAAATATCAGATTTATCACTCAAAATTGCTAACTTTCTTTTAAATAATTATTAAACTATTTAACTAAATATTAGTATTAAATTAAATGATGAAATGACAACTGAATGGATATTTGATTGATACACTCACTTATTCACTTATTCCTTCACTTACTCATTCATTCACCAATTTCTTAACTCACTCACTCTCAGTCACTCATTCAGTCCCTCACTCACTTCATTCATTCATTCACTTACTCACCACTAATACATGCATTCACTCACTCATCACTAAATCATTCATTCATTCACTCACTACATCATTTACTCATTCATCAAAAAAGATATTCAGAAAATATTTTATTTTGGAAAGGGACAATTTTGTCCTTGACTAAAACAATATGCCCTTGGGTGACTAATATTTTCATTTTTATAAAAATGATAATAAACAGATGTATTCACTAATTGAGAAAATTATGATCCTAAGCAAATAGTAATACGGAAAATCTTATTTTATTTCTCTTCACTTGATTAATATTTTCTCCATTTCTGGAAATATAAATGCAAAGGTAATTTATATTGAAATATCTTTTCTGCCGAATTCATTCATAATAAGATTTATTCTCATTAAATTTTCCATTATTTATATGACTATTTAAGTGAGTTTTGTGAAATACAGAATCCACAGAATTGTTTTTAAATGTACTTGTTTATTTAATATAATTTCTAATGAAAGTAATTGAAACGATATTATGTCCCTTTCAGGACAAAATAATATAAGGATAAATTTACCTTTAATATATATTTTTGATTAAATATATTTAAATTGAAATCTAGAATGAAACAATATTTTAATCTATGTTGAGTATATATACAATTTTCTCGGAATAAATTATTAAACTAATAAGAACACACATATTAAACTCAATACAAACATTCTTGTCCAAATAATATCCAGAAATTTTAAAACATCTTTTAGATTAGGCCTCTTGAATACACTAATGATGTAGCACAACATTATAACAAATAAAATGAAATAATAATAAAGCATATAAATTTTAAAGTATTCTTGATCCCCCCCCCACACAAATTACATTTAACATGAAACGCGGTAAGCCTTAAAGTAAAAATATTAGGAATATTTTCTTCAATTATAACATCAAATTTATAATTCAGTATTTATATCTGAAGTATACATTTAGAGGAGAAAAAGATAGAAAAATGCATTATTTGCATGTCTCTAAAACATATTTTATACTTTTCAAGAATACATAGTTCAAAATAAATTATGATTAAATATATATAATGATACATTTATTACCTATATTAGTTTATACTTTGCCAACTTATGTCAAAAAATATGAAAAGAGATACATTGAATATACTTTGAAACAAATTGTAAATATTAAGTTGAATCAATAGGTTATAATAAGTTCAAAATAAATTGTGGTAAAACAAACATGGTTATTTGTACCATTCTGTGATCTGCAAAATTTTCACTCATATACCCCTCAATAAATATGATTCAGCATAAATATTCTAATCTTCTAATGAAACTCATAATATTATCCAAATATTGATGCATTAATGTTCACTCCATAACACAAAAATAGTGGACAGAGTTATTGCCAGGTGAGCTATCACAGCTCCAAATTCATTGTTATCAATCATGAGACGTGCGACCCGCACACGAGTGTCCACCATGATCATTCACAGATGGGTGATAGAGCGAAATCTATGCTCGTACCGACAACTACACCACCTACTACTCACGCCTGCACACTGTCGAGCCAAATTACAGTGGTGCTTGGCTCGATCAGGTTGGAATATGCTGACTGGGGTCGTATAGTTTTTAGTGACGAATCCCACATCCAACTGTGTCCTGACGGTCCTCGAAGTCGTGTCTGCCCAGGGCAGCGTGCCGATTCTGCTTTCACTATTGCACACCACACAGGCCCTTAAACAGGAGTTATGGTCTGGGGTGCCATTTCCCTTGATAGCCAAACCCCTTGAGTTGTCATTAGAGGCACACTTACGGCACAGCGGAACGTCGACGATATTCTGAGGCCTGTTTTGCTACCGTTCCTTCTGAAGTACCCTGACCTTATCTTTTCCGCTAGATAATGCCAGACCACATACGGCACGTGTTGCTATGAATTGTCTTACAGCTTGTCAAACACTTCCTTGGCCAGCCAGATCTCGAGCATGTCTGGGATATGATGGGAAGGTGACTCTGCATCTACCAGGGAATGTTGATGACCTAGCCCAACAATTGGAGCAAATTTGGCAAGAAATATCGAAGGAGACCATCAGGGAGCTTTATCACTCTCTGCCACGTCGTGTGGCAGCCTGCATCCAGGCTGGAGATGTGTCAACACCTTATGGAGCTCGTTACTTTGTAACTATGTAACTTAGAAATAAATCATTCAATTTTTCTGAAATTTTAATCATTTTCTATTCTGTACATAATTTTCCTATCAGCCAATTTTTTTTCTCCATCGGACAACTCCTTTTTGGTGCGTCGTTTTTTTTTTGTTATAGAGTGTATATTTCTTCTAAACCAGATAAAAAAGAATTTAAGATTCGGAGAAACAAATACGCATTCCTTTCAAGAAATCTGATCAAAATAAACAATTTCCAAATTGCTGTATGGAACGTGGCGAAGAACATATTTCGCAACCAAAGTGCTAACTTCTTTTAATAATTATAAAATTATTCACTTAAGAATTAGAATTAAAGCAAATGATTAAATATGTCAATGGACAATAATATTCTTTTCAAATATTAAAATTAAAGCAAATAAAAAAGAGTTTTAAAGTGGACAGTAATATTCTTTTCAAATATTAAAATTAAAGCAAATGATAAATATTTAAATTGAATACATTTTAAGCTAAATGTTATTTATTGTTGCTGTAAAAAGAATTAGTTTTTTTTTTTTTTTTTTTTTTTATCTATGCTTTATTTCTAACAAACAATATATTTAAGATAAATTTAATTTGACATATATTTAAAAACGAAGTTTATTATTGATGAAAACAGGTATGAAATATATAAACAAAACCTTTTTCGATAATATTTTGAAAAAAACTCGGGTGACCTTTTTGTTATTGACCAAAACAATAAACCCTTAAGCAGCTAATATTTGTGGTTCGAAAGAAGCCTTACAACGGAAACAGCACGAAAACAAACAATCTTTGGTTTTTTCTAATTATACGATGTTAGCTTCACTACCGACTTCCCAGAAATTTATTTTTGCAGCTGAATTCTAAGAAAATGTCATTTCGACATAGTAAAAAGTCACGTTTGTACCAATGAGTTAAAATTAAGAAAAAGAGGACTTAATATTCCTCATGGAAAAAGTCCCAGCTGTTCCTTTGATGATAGTGGCTGAAGGCTATTAATAAAGTACTTAGAGAGCGAATCCCAGGGTCTAGTGAAGCATTGCTTTATATACAGCGAAGAGTTTCATTAGTCTGACTAGAACAACATACGAACTGCATGAAGTTGATTTCTTCGAATACGGATGAGAAGTTGTCCGGGTTGTGTTGTTCTTTTAGGTACAAAGTTACTTTCTTACAAAAGTTATCAAGAGAAGCAACCTCTGATGAGCCGATTCCGAATATTCAATCTAATTGAAAGAACTATTAAGAGAATTGATCCCAGAACACATTGATTGCAATCCAATGTTTTGAAAAATAAGGAAAGAAAGTTTGCAATTAACTTAATATTAGTTTATACAAATTATTAGCCTTAATTTACTGTTTTTAAAAATTCATTTGAATTGGATATATATATCTTTTAATTTATTTTTCTTTCTTTCTCTTTATATATATATATATATATATATATATATATATATATATATATATATGTGTGTGTGTGTGTGTGTGTGTGTGTGTGTGTACAGAGAGAAAAATTAAATTCAATGCATGTTCTTAGATTGTAAAATGCTCCATAATTGATAACATATTCCGACTTCGTTTATTTATAGAAAGAACAGTTTTTTATGCTACTCTTTTTTTTTTTGTTCCAATAAATCCTGTTTTTTTTTTCTCGTGTTAAACACGTTATCATTTAACAATTGTAAATTGGTTTTTAAATGTACCCGATAAAGTTAAAAATGGCCCGTTTATAAAGTATGTTAAAATCTTTAAGCTGAAAGATAAATGAATACGAGGGTTATTCAAAAATGCGTATTTTGACAATAGATAGCATTTCTGAGGCAAGTTGGTGTGTGCCTCCCTCTGTTAAATGGTACCAAAACAAGTTTGACACTGATTCATATATTAGTTTTGACTGTTGCCAAGTCGAGTGGTCGTCGTCATTTCTTCACTGCCCATGAGACCTGGATTTATTATTATAAATCGGATACCAAGCAACAATAAAAAACAGGTAGCTTCAGTGAAGAAGACCAAAATTGTTCCAACCATCGGAAAAGTTATGGCAATGATTTTAGTTGATGCAAAGGGGTAATACTCATTGACTTCTTTGAAAAAGTGAAAATGATCACTTAACATTATTACATTTAGTAATCCAATTCCCTTTACAAATTTTTGTATCACCCTTCTTATGTTATATTTTATAACTATACGAAATTATTTTAATATTAGGACACGTTTTCTATCCGAAAACGTGTTCCAAGTTTGGATCCTGTTTTGTGATATTTACACAACGAGCTATTATTGACCTGTATTCATTTCAGAGAATGAAGAGACAACTAATTGAAATCAATTGCTTGTATGGCGAAAGTAAAGAGAAATGAGCTGACAGTTGTTGTAACAATCACGTAAAAACAATGCATCAAATAACTGATAAAAATCTGTATTTTCCATTTGTTTGCTTAGGAAAAAGCTATATTTCTAGGAAGATATTTTTGTGACAAACAGTTATAATTTAGGATTCCCATGGAATAAGCCTTTAAATGAAATAATTATAATATAGATAAAAATAAAATACTCATGATGAAAAAGGCGGTAACTTGTTTTACAACAAAATGTTCACATTTCCTATGTGTTCTTAAAAACAAGTACAAGTTACATAATTATAAAATACATTACTCATAATATTACAAAAAAATAAATAAAAAAAATACTGATTACTGAATTTAAACAGTTTATTGGAAAAAATATACAATGACAACGGAAAAAATAGAAATAGAATATTAACCCATAGACACGTTCAGGTTATTGAAAGACAGAAAATCGAATGCTCAAAAAAGCTTAAATGTTTTAGTTAGTGTAAGCTATCCAATAAATACTGACAGATGAAGCTGTACGCTATAGTATTAATAGCTCAAAACAGTCTTTCATCTTAAGTATTAACATAAAAATGTAATATTTCATAAACATATAAGCATTTTTGAGCATTCGATTTTCTGTCTTTCAATAC
>BMAW01056371.1:251324-271735 GCA_019974015.1 Nephila pilipes
ATATATATATATATATAAGTTTCACAAATATGGCATTGTCTTAATGTATATCACATGTTATCATACTATTCAAAGCAATATTTATTACTATCTAATTGTGAAATGTTTAATAGAAACACTTGAATTGTTACAGTAAATTTATCAAAGTCTGTACAAACTCAAAGAAACACAAATATTAATAAAACAAGTTGAATCTTGTTTATAAGAATACACTCTTCATGTTTATACCACTCCATTTTATTCTGTGACTATGTGCATGTATAATGGTCTTTCGCAAAAAAATAAGTTATCTAGAAAGTTTCTTCTAACTAAAAAGAAAATTTGCCTTTGAGAAATCGAACTGCATACTTACATAGTCTTACTTAATGCAGGACAAAAAATAAAATAAATTTGGTCTTGTGTCTTTCAATACATAATACGATTATGAATGTTTAACAGAAAACAGTGAGCTCGCTCCATATTTTGTATAAAATAAGAAACACATACAAGGATTTTGTATTACTTAATTAATCAGATAAATTATTTGAGGAAATAATAAAATACATGTGTAGTTTACTTTCCCTATCAATTTTTATTCAATTATAATAATTGTATTTCTATACAGATAAATAACGTTTTTAAGAAAATACTAATATTTTTCACACTTACGAGATGTGGCTATTAAATTACGACTTACTCTGCTGCAGAAGAAGTACGCATGCGCCACAAACGCCAGCGACCAACATCTTTTAACAGACTTCTCCATTGAATGTAATAAATGCTTACAACTCTCTTGAAATGTCTTTATAAAAATTAGATAGCTTTTCTTTAATTACAATGTTGTTGTTTTTTTTTTGTATATTTACGTATACTAAAGACATGTATTAGTGAATATCTAGATTTATGGAAAAAGTGATTTTTTTCAAGTTATTAAAAAGTGAATTTTTTTAAAAGATCAAGTTAGGTTAAAACACTAAAATTATTACAAAAATGTAATACTATTTTTCTAATAAAATGATTGACTTAATGAAAAATGTTATTTCCAGAAATACATTCCGCTTTATATATTTCATAATATTCAGTCCAATCAACATCACAACTCTACAATTTTGTGTCACATTTTAAGTCTTTTTCAGGTATGAAAGGACCCAAAACTCTAAACACAACTCAGACAAATCAATCCAGCAAATATTTAATAAATGTTTTAATTTATCGTGTTTTTGCTTTCGAATATTACAAAAAAAATTGATTTTCAAACAAGACAATATTTTCAATTTTATGGGAAACCATCTTGAAGGTAATTAAACGCTTGAAAATAATAAAAAAACTTTAAAAAAAACTGAAAATTTTGTTAAAATAATACTTAATTTCTTAGCTACAAATCTGCCATCCTTCGATGTATCAGCTTCAAATATGTTAAGATTCTAATCATCAGACAGAGCAAAGTTAATATTAACTTTTTTCAAAATACAAGTTCCCTATAATAACAGTCGTAAACTTGGAATTTTAATTTTAATCAAATTTAATTTGTAATTAAATTAAAACTCCTAAAATAAATCCTAAAATTCAAACGCATTTAGTAGATTTTAACATGGGGATTATTATCAAACCATTTTTAAAGAATTTTACAGATAAATTATTTCTACCTCTATTAAGAAAAGCAAATATGACCATATCAACAAACATAATTAAAACGTTATCAGAGATATATTCGTGTTACTTCTTTTCTTTTTCTATTTGGATAGTTTACTTCATAATCTTATAAGATACTGTCAAATTAAGACCAAGCATTAAACATCTATGGGACTTAGTTAATGCGAAGATGAGAAATATTTCCGAGTTTGAAGCCGTTAACACGTTCTCCTCGTTGCAGTAACTATGCTTAGCTGTGCAGCTTTATACTTGGACCATTTAGTTGGCGACAAGGACATTTACTTGAAAACATTACGAGAAGCTACGCTACATTTACCGCTGACGTGCTGTGGTTTCTCGAAGCTTCACTCGCTATCTTTTGATACAATGAAGGCCATTTGAACTCTTAAGACTTTAGGACTATTTGAAATTAAAATTATGATCCATAAGTTCTGCATACATTACGTGTAATAAGACTTGACCTCTTATCAAAGATGCTAATCTGGATGACAATTCGAACTAAAGGATAGTCGGCTTTGTAGTTACTGAAAATGTTCGAAGGGTCAACTTCTGCAGTACAATACTTGATACTTACTCAGAAGCTCTATAAACTCAAAATTTGAGAGTTTGGTTCCAAAACATTTCATGAACATTTCTCAAGAGCCTAGTGGGTGCTGTATGAGACAGAATCAATCAGTATATAAAAGGTAAGACTTAGAAAGGGTGCATCTTAGTTCAATGATCTTCCTACTTTCCCTCTCTCTCTCTATCTTTGCAAGAGTATTTCCTCCATAAATCGAAAAAATACATTCACACTGCACACACACACACACACACACACACACACACATATATATATATATTCAGTAGTACTTCCCAATAAAGGAAACCCACTGGACCAGATATTTCCCCCTTAAATAGGGATGTCCCTTACTAGAGGAAATTACAATTAAAATAAACAATACTTATACAGAACAGAATTGTTAACCAACAAAGAATACAGCCATACAGAACACAAAATCAATTATAGACAAAGAGGAAAAAAATGGATGACTTACAAAACAAAATTTACATATTCAATCTTCGGAATAAATATTGGGATTAAACAAAGTATATGGTGCCAACCCTCCTCAATATATCTTGATAGGTTATCAAATAGATTTCTCCAAAATGTAATAGAGAATAAAAAGGAGTAAAAATTGAATATGTAACATGTAAACTAAAATATATGCAACAAAGAAATAAATAGAAATGTTGAAAGAAACGTTCCAGTTATAATCATTTGAAACATACCAAAATCCACAATTGCGAAACAATTGTAACTTTATTAAATAACAAGATAAAGCATTTAACCTTAATCATTGAAAAAATCAAAATTCTAAACTTCTTATATCATGCGATGTACCCTGTGAGAGAATGCGCAAGAAATGGACGCAATTTCTAGAATCCGTTTTAATCAAACCTCTCTGAAATTTGTGAAGTGTTAATGAAGTAAATGTAATTCATTGGTTAGATATATATAACATAAAACTTTTTATGATCCTAAGCATCAGAAAAATAAGTATTAATTGAAAGAAATTTTACAAAAATTTGTAACAGAAGTAATGACATCTATCGATTGAAATAACCATTAAAATTAATTCTCAGTTGTCAAAAGTAAAAATAAATGTTTTGAATAAAATGAAACGGAAATGTATCTGTACAAGTACTATCTACCTCTCCGTATTCATTAATTATATTTATATATATGTATAAAATTCATTACGGATCTTCTTTCCCTCGTTATCATTGTTTTTCATGCCTTGGTTTGTACTTGCTCATGATTTCAATTTCATCTTCTTGTTATTTTTATTTCTTTACTTTTCTTTCAAGTATTTGTTCTCTATTTTTTTTAATTGTTTTGTAGCGCTATTTTTTTCTTTTGCTCCAAGTTCTTGAATATATATATATATATATATATATATATATATATATATATACATATATAACTCTTAATATTCTTAAAACTCTTTTTCTCTTACCATAAATATCGTATTTCCCAATTATGAAGAAAGCAATGTTTTTCCTTTTTTTTTTCATATAATCTCAACGAAGTACATCGGTCAATTGAATTTTACGTATTTGTTAAAAATCATTTAGAAATTAATATTTGAGGAAATAAAATGTTAATATTCTCTTCTTAGAATTAAGCAAATGATGATTTATTTGAAACAAAACATTTTTTGAATAAAAGAAATTAAATAATGTTTTAAAAAGTGCAATTGAGTTTTTGCATTAAGACATCATGTTTCTTAGCCACAGATCTAAAGAGATAAAAATGGTTTATCAAGAAAATATTTGAACACATTTAAAGATTTTAATAATAAATGATATAGTAAAAAAATTGAAAATGAACTATCTTTGTGACAAACACAAATAAAAAAAAATCCTTAAGAAAAACTTAAGTAGGAAATAAGTAATTTAAAGAGAATATCCGGCAAGAATATTTTGAATTGATTTAAGGAAGAAGGAAAAAAATTGTTAAAACATCTTCAAAAGGGGAATGCTGGATAAAACAGAAGTTATTACAAGCATTTAATTCGTATATATTATAATTATCGTTTAATTAATTTGGTTTTTAAAAGTTACAAATTTTTCAAAGAAGCATTTTAATTACAATCTTAACAGATATAATTTTTTGAATATTTGAATTCACAAGTTTGTAGAATTTATTAATTAATTATAAATATCATTCTCTTGTTAAAATTATCTTAATTTTGTTTCGAAATTGTTTACATTTATTCGCAAAGATTTATTTCATTAATTTATAATTAATCGTGTTAACTTCATTACATTTCGAACACTAATAAATGTTTATTTGCAAAATAATCAGTCTTTAAGCCAAATTTAATTTACCAAAAATGATGCATGCCTAGGCGCTTACGCGGAATATTGTACCGCAAAAAATTGATATTTTATCTGATTTGAGTTAGTTAAAATAGCAATTATACAAGAATAAAAGCTTTTGAATTCTATTAGAGAGAACCAGTAATTTACTCTAAATATCCGTCTAATTAGAGAAAGAAAAAACAATAGTTTTTTTAACTGAATAGCTGAATTTAAAGATGGGCTTAACTTTTAAGAAGGATATGAAATGTTTCTGTAAGGTATTCGACGGCAACAAAATTTGTTTTCCGTTAATTAAATCTGCAATTTTGAAAGCTTTCATGTCTCATTAGCCAAGTAAATATTTAGATCTATAAAACTGAACCTGAATGAGTCTTAATCATTCAAATAAGAAACAAGAACTATGAGCTGTTTTAAACGCTATATTTCTAATAGCACACTTCATCACTATGTATTCTAACATGTAAAAATAATCTCATATTATTGAAAACTAATACTCATAGACTATTCTTTTCCGTTCGTATACTTTCTGTTATTCTTTATCTGCCATTTTTTATCAATTTCTTGCAGTAACTATTACTGAAACTCAGGTTTTTTCTTGTTCATGTCACGGAATCAAGTTTTGAATGTCGTTAGCAGCTATATATTTACTTATGATGAAACAAATATATATACATTATTTTTTGATAGTTTTCTTTAGTAAATACAAAATGTGTAGGATTTATAAATGTTATCCTTCTTCCATAAAATAAATCAATCAAATATGTTGGTGGTTACAAGCAGACACTCGCCATATTGGATTTTGAAGTTAAGAAGATCACTTGCGTTTTCTGTAGGGAAGAGATTTATAACTCTTTTTGAGTTTCATAGATTTTAAAGTATATTTATATTTCATTTTAAGGTATCATTTTAATTCGTCTCTAAAATTAATTTGGTTTTCTTTGTTTGTTATTTCTTCAATTTCGTTGATTGGGTCATTTTTTAAATTCGAGGACTTTTGCTACCATTTCTTTTTACCATTTTTGTTATAAAGTTATTATGCTGAGTATGTAATAATGGACCCATAATACTAATATAAACACTCATTTTCATTCTCAAGCCTTGAGACAACATTCTTAATTGCCTTATCTCCATTTCTGACTATACAGTCTTATTTTTCGTTTTCCTCGAATTTTTTCTTTGTAGGTTTAGGTGAAGTTTTAATCTGTTAAGACTATTGTGTAGCAGTATAATATTTTTAAATTCCCGGTTTTACTAATACATGTTAAATATATTTACATTTTATATTGCTATTGTTGGATAAATTATTATTGGACTTTATACATGTTTATTATGTTAAATGTTCCACTCGTAGTAATTTACAGAATTCGTTACATTTTAAAAACTTTTTCTCTTCTATAATTCATAGCTTAATCTATTTATATTAAATTGCTGGGCCTGTTTTCATAAATAATGATATTTTTATTAATTTGGTTATAATATCCTTTTGTATTAATTTTAATATTACATTTTAAATTTAGTTAATTTATTTTTCCTTAGATTTTGAGTTTATTATTATTACACTTTACATATATATATATATATATATATATATATATATATATATATATATATATTCCTTATCAGATTATAAATTTGATAAGGGAAAATAACATCTACTGTTTTCAATATTGGTGTACTGCATGCATTGTGGGCAATAAGAAACCAGTAATATCATAATTACTTATGGTGGGTTATTAACATTTATTAACGTCTTTGAAGAAAGGTTTTTGAATATATTTTATAAAATTAAATCATTTTCGTAAATTTTACTTCATACTGTTTGTAATTTACAGAATATTATTAACAGGTATATATCATACTTGCAACCAGAGAAAAATTTAGAGTGGAAGTTCATAATGAAGATAGGAAAAAGTAAAATGTTTAGTTAAGGGAATAATTGCTTAAATGTAGTAGTCTTTGACTCTGTTGTCCCCATTTGTCCGGAAATTTAGTAATTTTCTATTGCAATAATTTGCGTCAAATTTCCGATAACTCTTAAGTGTAAAAATTAGCGTAAGTTTACATTATCATTAAGCGTTCTTTTTCTCAAGCCCTAAATTACTACTTCAACCAAATATTTCAAGTTTCGTTCATTTAAATCTTGAATTTTGCATAAATATGAGTTTGAGATATCATTTTCTTAAAAGTGATATATAATGATTTTGCAATAAATTTAATTAAAGTAAAAATCAATAATTCTCTCTAACAATAATGCACATACAAAAATTTATACACCAATCATTTTTAAAGCATAAACTGTCCACTTTCTTCGGCAAAATATTTTTTTCTTTGTGAAAAAATGCTATATTTACTTCTATATATATCTTGAAAATATAATATTTTATAATAAACGAATGTAAAATATAGAGACAGCAGCTGTGAAGAACTCCATGGAAAGGATTTCAATAACTGAGGTAATCTCAGTCCATACACTTAAGTGAAACAACCGATTCAAATTCATCGACAGGTCACGAAGGAAACTCTCCAACATCAACTTGTTATTTTAACATTTTTCTACGAAGTCCCAGATAATTTCATACAGATTCGACCAAAATTATCTAACCCTCCCCCCCCTTTCTCCCCTCTGGTGTCATTCATCCTGAGGCATTAATATTTGATCGCAAAGATTAGGAGAAATTCATTTAAAATCCTCCATCGAAATAAATTAAATCGGGAAGATAGAAAATCCGGGAATACGAAAGCGATCCCGAGCTCTTGAGGCACAAGATGGGACACTCATTTCCCAAAGTTGATAAAGTTAATCGTCCAACATGCTTTAGGCACCGAAGGAATATTTATTCCACTACTGCAGTCCCATTGCTATTATAAAGACGTCGGACAACATCTCCTCCAAGATTTAACGAAGCAGTGTTGAAAAGAATTTCAAAAGTGCCAGCCGAGAATGTATTAGAATAATGTTTAGCATTCTTGGTGGCGTGCCGCCTGAGTACGTGTGACTAGTAGCTCATTGGACCGTACAGCATTGGACGGTATATAAATCGAGAAACCCAGCGCACGTATTGGACAAAACTAAAGTTTACATATCGAACTATCTGGGTAAACAAACTCTTCATCGCTGTTATTAATTTAAAACCATGGGAAAACTCAATAGTTGGTTGATTAAGAAGATAAACTACATTCATTCTCTTCAAAACTTAAATTTTATTGCTATGCGAAATGTGTTCCAAATAATTAACAGTTCGTGAATGTTGTGAGTTAGTGAACACGGAGGAGGGGAAGGAAAAAAGAAGGGTGGTGAGTATGAAGTTTGTTAAATATTGATTGAAGTGAAAGGAAGAGGATCAGACTGGGAGAAATTATCGCAGGAATTGAACTTTTCCTTTTCTTTCTTTTTGGTCTCGAGTTGTTAATCACTTCATTTAAATTGCATGAGCTTAATGATACAAAGTTTTATCTCTTGTTGCTTGAGATTACCCGACTCTTTAGGGGGTGTAGATTGTTGAGCACCAATAAAAAGTGATGCACGAGCTCGTTTCTTATTAGAAATTCGTATCACGTTAAAAAGAATTTGGAGCTCATTTAGAGGAATTCCAAATGGTCCTTGACAATGATTTGTTTTATATTCACGATTTACTTTAAGTGAAAGTAAGATGGAGAAAAATTTGCTCTAGGGAAGAAATAAGGTGTCTGAAGTATATTTTAAGCAGCGAAAATCTATTAAAAATACTCCAATGTATATGTATAGTTATTTGTATGATATTCTGTTGGGTTAATGTTAGTAATACATTTAAATATCATATTTGTGCTGATAATTAAATTTCTTGTAAACTCCGTTTCCAACCATGGCAGTTTTGAATGTTATCCGTTTTAGAAAAGAAGCAATTTAATTGATAGTCGAAAGTAATTGCAAAGAAGTTTCTAATAAGTTGCTGATCATGTTATCAATTGGTTTTTGTGATGATTTTATGGAATATATCAAAAAACATATTTTTCTTGTTATGATGGATATCAATTTTAAGTTTATTGCATTTTGACAGATTTTTGATAAATGAATATCACGACTTTTTTTCTCGCTTAGAGAAAGAGAAATTTCGTTTAATAACCAGGAATTTACAATAGTTGCTTAATTCAAGCAGGAATAATTAAAAATTTCTTATTATTCATTTTTCATATAATATAAAACTTTCATTTAATGTTGCTATGGTTATATGTATAATTTGGATAGTTTGGATAAACATTACACGATTCTTAAATGCACACAATCCAACAATGATAAAAGTTATTCTAATGTTATTCACTAAATTATCACTGAATGAGTTATGTTGGGAAGAATTTAGAAACATATAAACCGGGATGAAATATTTATAGTGAATAATTTGGTAATTTGTATCAGTTCTTAATATTTATACCGGGAAGGCAAACGTTTGTTTTAATAAATCTCTCATTATTGCCATTTTATTACTATAACCTGTAATAAATCTGTTCTTAGCACGAATGAAAAATTACGCAAGCAATTAGTAATTAGATTTCACAATTAATAATTAAGCCTAATATACTTGGGAAGAATATCCTATGGCAAGACTGAGGAATTTAAATAAAGTTTCAACCACACCCACCCAAACCAGTAGAAGCCTTAAAGCTCTCGGGACTGCGATGGATGGGCTCTAAGATTAACCTTAATTACACTGCGTAAACCCAAAAGCTACTCTTAAGAAATAATTCAAAACATATATTTCGTTTTATTCATTTTAATAAGAAATTCCTTGTATTTAAAAGTATAGTTTAATTCTTTATTGTAATTGTAGCACAACGCTTCCACATTTGTTTTGCAGATGATGAGAGAGAAATGAAACGGAAGATTAACATTTATATTTAGATATTTAATGCCATAATAGATTGGCATATATTTCAGAAAAAAAGCATCAAATATGGAAAAGAATTATCCTTCTTAATTTAGCGGATAATGTTATTAAGGTTAGAATTTTACAAAAAAGAATGAAGAGTGACTAAATTTTAATATTTTAACATTAAAAGGAACTAAGACTAATTTCACTCTTTACTCAAAATATTTCAATTATAACAAAAGAAATCAAACGATATAGTAATATTGAATCTAATTATGATAAACTATTGCTCTCTAAACTGAATACAACATTATAAATCTGAATGTTCAAACTTCCCAAGTCTTTTACAAAATAATATGTACCAAACATGTGAAGGTGCACACAAGCCCAGATCCCACTACGTACAGCATGAAGCGCCAAATTTGTATTATTCAATGACGTCTGAATCAGAAATTGTATAAAAAGGTCTTTCTTTTATAAAATTCGCGAAAAATGACAATGAGTAATAAAAAAGTCACACCATCTGTTATTTTGGCGCGCATTTATATTAGTTGACAGCATTAATTTCTTTCTCACCTGAAGGACATATACTGCAATCTATTATGAAATGAGTGATTTGTATATTAAATGCTCATTCAAAATCAAACGTTTTGAGTTCGACTTTCTCGAAATAAAAACATCTATAAACTAGTTCGGGTGGCACCGGCAAGGAGTTAAAGTTGTAATTTAACGATAAATTATTATTATTCTTAAATTCATTTTAATGAATAAGAAATAAAATGTACATAAAGAATTATTACTATAGAAATTACGTAAATTTTTTTAAACGTTTCAATACTTCGTATTCATTAAAAATATGATAAACTCATACAGTAAATGTTTTTATTTAACGTTTTCAGATAATTGTTCTTTCAAAATTAATATGGTTGTATATATTTTAATTTAGAAACTAATTTGTAAATATAATCATTTTGCAAATGAACTGTGCATTATCTCATAAGCGCATGAATTTTACTATGTAAATCTGAACATATGATTGAGAAAATATTTACATAGAAATTATATTATCTGTTTACAACATTAATTGAAATTCTTATGTATAAGGTACTTAAAATTAAAGCTTTAACTTTTTCAGTTAATTCATCATCGGTTACGTTGGCATTTTCTCCCTCACAGTAAAAGACACAGGTGTATTTTTTTCTTCCTTTTTTTTCTTTACTTTTTTTTCGTCTGCCTTCTTTTCTTTACTTTCTTTTCTCTTTTCCCTTTTTTCTTTCTTCTTTTTGATATAAGAACTCAACATTACTACTTTCTTACAAGAATGTACATCTCACAAAATAAGTTATAGGTTCTTAAGAAATGTTTCTCTGAGCAATGGGTATGCAAGGAATGTGTGATTGTCAATGATGGTCAAGAGAAAGAAATGAAGATAAAAAAAATGATTGATAATAGGAATGGAGCGGTACAATTTACCGAAAACAAGAATTCATCAGCAACGGTATTCCTGATTTGGAGCCCACACAATACTCATATTGTTGCCAATACAATGCGTGAAATGTTGTCAATAAAACTTTCCTCTATTGTGCGTTACTCAGGAAAGGTTAATACATGTCTGATAAAAGGAGAATAATTATTTTTATTACAATTATTAGCAGAAAAACAATAAGTGCATTTATGATTTTGATTTATGAGCTGTTTATTATAATATAATGTATTTAAAAGCTGTTTATTATATTATAATACATTTAAAATTCCTGAATTTCAATTGCATTCGTAGGAAGGTTTTTTTTAAAAAATTTGTTTCTTTGAATAAGAAAGAGAACTCTGTTACAAATTAATATATTATTAAAATTCTAAATGTTTGACGTCTGTTCCTCAATACCTAGCTCTTGCTCCATATCTCAATCATATATTAATGAAAAACTATTAAACTCCAATTGAAGACAATCCAATATGAAACAGATTCTTTTTTTATTATTATTATAGAATTTATGAGGTCTCTCTGTGTAGAATTCAAACCTACTTCACAATCTTTGTCTAGGATTTAAATAAGAAATTTGTCTTACCAGTCCACTCATTCTTAAAGTTACAACTATCTTTGGCCATAACTACGTAGCGAAATACTGTTTGTGGAATTATCTTCATCTAATTTATCTAATCCCGTTTCATTTTGGTTGAAAAAAAATTGTAATTTCATGCGATTCAAATTGATAAAAGTCCCCAAGGTTAGTGAAGAGAAAGTCGGGAATAACCCAACGTCACTAATGCACACACAGTATTTTTTAAAAGTAGAAAATATTATGTTTGCAATTTAATAAATTGTGACATTTATTATTCTAATAAAATTATTTGAAATTCATTTCATATGGATAGTAAAAGAGTTCCTTTTTCTACTTTACAATTCCGTTCATTTATTCATGTAACGTGATAGTATGGAACTGAAATCCAATTATTTTAGAAAATATGAATATATATTTTTTTAAATTTATTTGCGTAACAGCATATAAAATTACTCGGTTTTGTTTTATTTTTATAATTGTTTTTACTTATATAGCTCTAACCCTTAGATATTTGAAAGAAAAAGAATATAGTCGAGTATATCTCTGGAAAACCGGGAAAAAAGAATGTGGGAAAAGAAATCTTAGCAGTTCACATAACGTTTTCAATTTCAAGAAGATTTTGAAGTATGAAACAAGAGCATTTTTGAGGTATAAAGTTATTGAATAAAAATCGCAATATTTGAACCAAACTCTTTTCTTTCAAGTATAGAATCCATACAGAGTATATTTTTAATACTCTTTTTCAGAATGAAAAATAGAATGAAGCTATGTAAAAAAAATTTAAACTGTTTTAATAGAGTGAAGTATTTTATATTTTACATAATTCAATCCTAGAAACACTAATTATTTATTTTTATTATATTGCTCAATAACGTTGTTAGTAATCATATAGAAATTTAGGATGTACTATTCTAAGAATTGTTAAGTTCTTTCAGTCAGAAAAAAAGATTCTTTTTTTTAAAAAAAAATAATATATGCACACAAAGTTATGAAAAATCCGTATTAATTGTCTATAGTTTTTGCAAAGAGTTTAAAACGGGAGCTTTTTCTTTTAGAACAGCTTATAGTTATCTATCACGTGCTTAAAGCATACATTTCAAAAGTTTTGGCATTTTCTCCACCTTCATTATTCTCATATTCAGAATAGTTAGGCCATTGCTTTCTTTTATCTACTATTACAACTTCTACTTATTGTGAAAGCAACTATTAGCATAAAAACATCTAAAACATCTAAGCTTATTCAGAGGTCTTTTCTTTAGTGTTTCTCATAGATTTCCAATAATTATCCACAGTTAAAACTCATTTTAAGGTAATGTATTAAGCATAAAGCGAGACATTCATCTTACAAATTGTCAAACCTGCGCAAAAGAACAGAGGAAACCTCTCCCTTTACGCACTTCCCAGAAACTAAACAACTTGCAAAGTATGAAATGTTATCGCTTTAAAAAGCCTGTAATGATAGATATCCAGAACAGCACTTGGCTAACCTGATAATTAGTTGACTTAACATTGGATATTCACCACTACGCTAAGCATGATTGATTATACGTTATTTCATTTTGTGTTATAATTGATTGGTAGATGCCCCATATCGCTTATTACTCTGTAATTGTTGGCACAAGTGTATCTTTATTAGTTGAAACTGCTATATTGGTTTTTTAAGAACAGTCTTTTATACCTGGTTTTAAAATTCATCATACAACCGAGCATTTTCTGCCTAATTACACCAGAGCTCTCTTCGAACCGTTTTTTTCCCTTCCTGAGAAATATTTGAAGAAAAACTATAAATGACATATTATGATGGATTTACTTTAAGATATCGGATACTCTCATGATATCTATGTCTTTTTTAAATGTTGCTACTGGGAATGAAGAAAAATTAGTCCATGATGAAATAAAATTATTCCATTTTTAATTCGCTTCTATTAATTACTTAAATGAATAATTATTATTGATTATAATGATGGATTAATTGTAATACATCTATCACTTAAAACGTTAAACACATTTTAAGCAGTAAAGAATTCCGAATAAGATGAATGTGTTTTATAATGAAAAATCCGAATATTGTACTTATATATAATATCTACATTTATTTCAGAAATTTTATTATGAACAATAAGGTAAGTACGATATATTTATGCGTTGAATTCATTGTAATTTAATTTACTTCCGATATCAATTTTTGAATTATGTAGCATCATTTTTTTTTGAATTTCATTAAATAGGAGTTTTTAAAATAAATATTTCAACACAAGTGTTGAAACTATTATTTTGAAAAAATACATAAAGAAAAACGTACTACAATCCCAATTTTATGCGTAAGCATCGATTTTGACGTATGATTATAGTATTTTCACTCAGTATTCATTTTTTCTAATAGAAATAACTCTCAACAAATCAAGTAATTTTGAAATAAAATGTTATTGAACATTCACAAAAATAAAATTAATTTAACGTTGAGATCTTAGTTCCATCTGTATGATTTTATTCTGTTTCATCACATATTTGCTTTTTCAAACGTTCATTTCACTAAGTTGGTTTATGCAAATACACTAAGGAATGAAGATACCTGAATCTTTTAATTTTATGTACAATGTCTTCTTACAGTCTAAAGGAGAGATTAAATAAGTTGATTTTATGCGTAGTGAATTGGAGATTGATCATTGTTCTTCATATTATGTTGGTTGACTTAGGTATCAAGTGAGATGCGTCAAGTCTGGAATTTTGTTTAGACTTGGAATTCGAATTTGTTTTAGTTGAATCTCCATCTTATCTAGTTATTTGTTCCCTCAAGTTGAGGGCTTGTATTCTAGTTAGCTTCATTCTAGATAACTGAACTCAATAGAACTCTGGAAACTGATAATGTTAATAAGTCATTCAACTCAAAGATAACGAATTAAAAGTATATTTTATATTTGCTTTGTTTATTTCAAGCAAATTTGCGTAACTTAATTACAGTAACAGTATATATCAATTAAAAAATAGAAAAGTAGTAAAAACTAACATTTGAAATTGTGTTCTACGCAAATAGCCTTGTTGCTGTAGCTGCATACGTAATTTGTCATCCTGCGTTTCTTAGATGAGCAGAGAATACGACTTCTGAGTTTGTTTGCAGCACTTTTAATCGTGTCTTCTAGGGGCATTTCACTATTGAAAAAATTTTCAATATATATTTCGATGGAACGTCTTAAATTTACCATATATTACAATTAATCTCGAAAAGTAACGTGTACAAGTATGATTATCATCTTCGGATAACTCATTTCTTAAGTAAAATGATATTGTGAGTGAGGTGGAGTGAGCGGAATGGGGACACTCGAGTACGGAATACTGGTAAGGGTCGGTAGAATTGTGACATTGGACTATTCACGATTTTTAATTTGAATTGCACGATATCAATTTGAATTGCATAAACTTACAATTTCTTCCCAACTCAAATGAAACGTGATTAGGTAAATCCGATGAAGGTAGAAGTGCAGTGAAGTGATTTAGAGATAATGATACATAAATGGAATCTATTGAAGGGAAAGAGAAGGGAGCTAGATAAAAACGACTAGCTGTTAGAGAACTCTCTTTCAGGTTGATGGATTGAAATGGATTTTATATCAGAAGTATTAAGATAAAATTTAGGTGTTTGTGAATTGATTGAAGCATACATGGAAGGTGGTTAGCTAAGAATTTACTATTTGAACCTAAGTTAGAATTGATAAATTAGTGTGGATGAGAGAGAGATATTATATAGTTATTTTCTGCAGAGATAATTAGTAAATTTCTTTGTTTTTTCTTAAGTATCCTCAATTAGAGTCAGTATTTATTGCTTAATATATATCATTAAGATACAGCGTGAGAGCAGGGCAAGATAAAGGAAAATCATTTTACAGTAGCATTCTCATGATCATATGTGTGTCACATACGCTTTCTGGAGGAATCGTCTCAGTTTGCTTTTGTGTGAATTAAATCAAGCTTAACCAGCTTAGAAACAACTTTAGCAGCAGTCGCAAAGAAATGTCAAGATTTTGTGAAATACAGAATAAAAGTTTTTAGGGAGAGTTCGTATTTGTACGTTAATTTAGTAGAGATTCTATGATCTAGATAATACACGTATAAAAATTCGCAGTTCATTGAATCTTTTTTCTAGTTTCGATTCTAAAAGACAAAAATATATGAAATGGAAAGAGTTAGGGGAGGATTTGTTTCTATATTAGCAAGTTCTTGGTTTCATTGTGATTAAAATGGAAGGGATAGACCGAGATTGTAGAACAAAACCAATAGAGGGGATTAAAATCAATGTGATTAATGAGAAATTATTTTCAGAAATCTCGAAATCTTAATTCCATAATGGTATGAGTATAATAAATATATGTCTTCTTCTCTCGTTCTTGCACACCTTATAAATAGAAAAATATTCGTTCGCCAACAGTAAGGTATTGTGCTAAAATTAAATATCGTTAAAATGTTGTGTAGAAATTTATCTTTAAAAAAGAGAGATGTATCATCGAAGGAAACGAAACTGCTTTAATAACATAATTCAAAGACATATCACTTAAGTTTAATTGAATTTTTTCGTAATAATTTTATAATTTATTTATGTTTTGTTGGAGTATTTTGAGTTCTAATAATTCAATTCATATTACAGTTTAGTAATGTATAATTCATCGGACACATATGAGTATAACCGAATTTTTCATTCTAGCTTTTGAAAGATGATTAAATACTTAAATGAAATACGAAGTTTTGCTTGTAATAATTTTTATTTTTATCTGAAATAGAAAGAAAGAACTTTTCTTCAAAAACCTCGTATTTTGATAGAATAAAATCAATTTAATAGTTTTCTATAAATTAGACCTCAAGCTAAACGAGTCGAGAATAAAATGCTACAATACTTTCCTAACAACAAAAATTGCTTACTTTCTCCCAATTTTGTTAATCAAATCTTATTTCAAATGCCTGTTAGAATTATTTTAAAGGTTAAAATATATTTTAATAGTACTGAATTCGAAGAAAAATGTGAAAATATTGCTGATACATGAAGCAAAAAAAAAAAAATGTCAGTGTTCTAAAATATAATTTTATTTTCAGTAAAACGTAGCGAATAATACAATAATTAATAATGTCAGAAATTCACTTAAAAATATTTCATCTACAGGTTTCCCTACGCTAATTTCTGTGCATGAATGTGCATTTTTGCTATAATGAAAAGCTGAGTATATGAAGTGAATAAAATAGGTCAGTTCTTCAATATCAAGTTGAAATTAATTTTATTAGCGGAAAGTACACTTATATTTATGAAATAAAAAATAAAAAATTACTTCAAACAACATCCAAACACGTTAAGCAATGTCAGTATTCTAACTTTTTTGGTAGAAGAAAACATTACCAAATAAAACAGCCTGAAATTTAGCAACTTAAAAGTCACTTCCTTAACACCTTAACTGTGGCATATATTTCAGAGAAATGCATCAAATATGGAAAAAAATTCTACTACCTAATTTTGTACATTATATCAATAATAACGTTCGAAAGTTATTATTTAAAAATATTCAATGAAGTAGCCACTATTTAATGGTTTAATATAAATTGGAAAAACAATGGATTACCCCTTACGTTTTACTCAAAATGATTTGATTATCACTAAACAAATTAAAAGGCATAGTAGTTTTGAAGTTAGTTATACTAAACTAATGCTAAACTTGATACAAGTACATGAGTTTGAATATACGAGTTTCATAAGTCTTTTACAGTCTAATATATACCGAAATATGACACTAAACGCAAGCCCACACTCTTTACATCCTCATGAGTTCAAATTGTAATCTTCATGGACGCCTCAATCAGACATTGCAAATACAGCTACTTTTTTGTATTAAATTCGTGAAAATTGTCAATGAGAAATAAAAAAAAATGTTGGCTTGAATTTATAGCTGACCATAATATCTTTTTTCTGTTTCCTAATGGAAAATACTGTCCTTTATTGGGAAATGAGTGAATTACGTATTAAATGTCTATCGAAATTAAAAGCAAGCTCAGTTCGGCTTTCACGGAGTTTAAACAATAATATTTCTCCAGCCCAAACACAGTTGGGGTTTCACAAGGGTTGTATATTTAAATTGTCGTAACTGGAGAGACACTGTCATATGGTTAAAGTGGATGGAAAGAGAGATAAAGATTGCAGTTAATTCAAGTTGACACAATTTATTTGTGGAAACTGCATTCACATTTATGAATAATAAACAAAAATCTTAAATATTTCCTAAAAAAGATACACAATCGCAGTATTTAAATTGTTTTTGTAGAAACGCTACTAGGTAAAACATTCGGCACTTTACCAACTGTAAGTTTATTTCATTAAAGTGAACGGAAAGGGAGACAAAGACTGAGCTTAATTAAGTGGTTACTTTAAGCAAATATGCATTATTTCTGCTGTGATGAAAACTAAGAAATTTATTAAAAATTCCTGGATTTAGAGCTGAAACATTTTATATGAGAAAAGTACATTTATATTGATGAAATATAAGCGCAAAATTTCACACAATTTCGAAAAAGTGCGTCATCTCATTATTCAAGTTCTTTAGGTAGAAACACAACTATAGGTAAAGCACTTTTCCACCAGTACGCTCATTTCATTAAAGTGAACGAAAAGGGAGCGAAAGACAAAGCTTAATTAAGTGGTTCCTTTAAGCAAATTTGAGCTGAGCAGGCGCCAAGTTCAATCAAAACCGCCTTTCATTGATTTCATTTTCTTTTACTCCTTTTCATACTAGACTGCGCGTACAAGACATGAGTCACTGAGTAAAGTTCTAATGATATTCAATTAAATAGCGAAGAGATTTGTAATTACAACAAGAACATGGTCTGAACAGATGTTGGTAGTGATCTCCAGAGAGTAAGGGGCTAACGAATCAGTTCACAGTCTAGAACGACGTTATCAATCATGCTTGTAAGTCTAATCATTCTGACGTAAGCACAGGTATGGGTGTGTCTCTTAGCCAAACTGGTGAAGCAATAGGGGAGTAATTGTTGGTTGAAAACTGTAGACAAGAAATTATTTGTCTTTCGGTCTAAAAGTAAAAACTTCCCAGAGGACAATTAAGGCAGGAAGGTAGGGGTTACTTTCGAAAACGATGAGATGAATCATTCTTAAATCTGGTTATGTTTTTATACGATTTTAATGGTATAGTGAAATTAAATCAAAATCCCGAATAAATTTTGGAAACAAAACTGAAATTAATTGCTTAGAGCTGCAGAATAAGCACCAGCAGCGTAAGTAAAAAACGAAGTTCATTATATGAGTTTCAAGGAAAAACAATATTTTAACGATACACAAAATTAAAGGTAAACTCATAAGATTTAATTGAAATGTATTTAAATTATTATTATTGAATACTTAATAAAAGGAATGTTATAATTAACAATAAATATCATAGCAGATTGGATTCAATAGAATCCTTGTAAATTTTGCGTAGATGTTTAATTTAACAAAAACAAAATAAAATGATATTTTAAGAAAATGTTTTGGAGCGAAAAAAATATCAAATGTTACATGAGTTTAAATAAAGAGCACTTGCATATTCTTCGTATATTGCGAAGTGGGGGGGAAGGGAGTATAAATGTTGAATTAATTTGGTATATCGAAAGACTACAGTTCGCTTATTTACTCAAGGATTATAATAAACGAAATAGGTACCATTTTATAATTAATATTATTTACTTACTTTTATCTTCGGGAAAGGTAATTTGATTAATAAGAACTCATTTTAATATTCATAAGCAAGTGTATAAGAAAAACATAAAATAAACCGTTTCAGAATAAAAAGGAAACGAAAAAGAAGTAATTATAGAAGCAATTTAAATTCTGAACTGCACACATAAAGGAAAACAAATACAAATCTATGTGTATAAAGTGGAAAAAAGAATTAGTAGAATATTAAAGATAAAACCCGATTTAAAATAAAACTTAAAAAATTAATTTCAAGAGTTTTCAAGAAAAATGTTATTATATCTTACATTTCTATGAATTTAAAGCTCACTAAAACTTTAAATTTCAGTCTACTGCTTAAAAAAAATTTCAACGTATCACTCGATTAATATTCCCCCCCCCACACACACGCATATATATATACATATACATAATAATGATTTTTTTTTCAACTTGACATTTAAATTAATGTTCGAGAACAAACCCAATGTCCTCTTATTTCATCTAATTTACACAAATCTGTCTTTATATATATGTATAGAAAAAGCCAACAATAAAATATACTCGATAATATATATATATATATATATATATATATATCATGAAAAAATTAACTAAAATAAGTAAAAAATAATATTAATGCTAAAAAATATTAATAAAATTTTTGTAATTATAGAAATTTATTTCTTTAATTCACAATATTAAGAAAATTCAAGAATACTAAGAAACAAGTAAGAATAGTTAATACGTCAACTATAGCAAAGCAAAATTTAACAATATTTAATATGTAAAAATAATGCACATAATTTAAAAATATACAATTACTACAATGATCTTAACAGAAAAAAACATAATTGGACCTACAAGGCATGAATCAAAATAATACTAAATTTAAAGTAGAAAAGTTAAAAAGATAGTTTAAGCAATTTAAAATGCCTTCTGAGGCATTTGGACAGAGAAATGCGAGTTTATACCAATATTATGGATCCAACAATCGCACTTCAGCAATTGCCTTACAACAAAATGATATAAAACAAATATGAACGAAATTCCTTGTTCAAAAAGTGATTCAACCAAAGAAATAATATAAAATATAAATTAAGAAATCAAAATTCTTTTTACCCAAATTAATTAAAAAAACGGTTAAAAAATAAAAAAATAAAAAAAAAAAAAAAAAGCAATTTAAAAATGTAAAACACAAAAAAAACATAAAATGTTAAAAAAAAACACAAATGTTTGTAAAACACAAAAAGTTATAATGAGTATATATATATATATATATATATATATATATATATATATATATAT
>BMAW01056371.1:271835-292542 GCA_019974015.1 Nephila pilipes
CTTTTTTTTTTTTTTTTTGTTATTTTGATATTTATCCGTTTTTTGAATTAAATTTGTAATAGTTCTAGCTTTTTAGTTGTGATAAATTTATTTAAATTAATGTTTAGTGTTTATGATTTGTAATTTAGTTTAATTTTTTTGCAATTTAAAATTATGTCCAATTAATATTAGAAATTGTATAAATAAAATTGAAAACTTAAATATATTAAATGAAATATGAAAACTTAATTTCTTTTCTAAGTAAGAAAAATTATTTTTTCTTTTATTATTCATTACTATTTGTAATTTTTAATTTATTGTAATAAATAGTAATACATAATAAAAGAAAAATAATGAAAGTTAAAGTAATTTTCTCTGTTAGAAAAAAAAAATCTTAAAAAAATTTCTTGAACAATGTGTCTCTATACAATCTCAAAATTACAATTTTTTTCTGGTTATACATGTTTAAATTAAATATTACAACACAAAATAATTACATAAAAAAAGAAAAGAAAAACTTTAGGTGCAGAAGAAAAACTCATCAAAGCTGCTGTAAATGACAACCCACCGTAATGATATAAATATGGGTTATAACCGTTCAGATATTTTTAAGATATTACATCAATGTATTATTAAGTTATACTCTAAAAACCTTTTAAGTTTTTAAGACTATAAAATTTTTATGAATAAATTTTCATCATTTTTTTCTCAGTTTATAACGATCATAAAAAATGAAGAAACGTGGTAAGATGCTACAAGGTTTTATTCCTGTAATTAATTAGCTCATAAAATTAGTTTAGGATGACACATTTTACGTATAAGATTATCGAAAGAAAAATGGAAATATAATTTTAAAGTATATATATAGTAGCTCTAAAAAAT
Organism: Nephila pilipes; assembly: GCA_019974015.1. Classification (NCBI taxonomy): domain Eukaryota; kingdom Metazoa; phylum Arthropoda; class Arachnida; order Araneae; family Nephilidae; genus Nephila; species Nephila pilipes. The sequence continues at coordinate 272,697 of BMAW01056371.1, forward strand.
AGATTAATAAACTGTTTTTATAAATAGCTGGAAGCTATAAACTTAAAACAAAATACGTCTTTTCATCACATTTAATAAAAAAAAATCGACAATTCATTGTTATTCTATAGCTAAATAATTTAAAGGAATTTTGATAAAAATAATTTCTTGTTGCAAAAATTGCTTTCACATACATTTTTTTTTAAAATTTAAAAGGATTTTTACATATTTTCGCTTATTCTTAAATCCAATCAGGGTCTCATATCTAATTAAGAAATTTCTATTCATTTTGAAAGAATTTTAAAAATATCATTTATTTTCTAATAAAAATTGAAAATTCATGCTTTGATTTTTATTTTAAAAAAGGTATTTTTAGTATATTAAGCATTCACACAATAAAATATGTACCAAAAATCATTAGATAAAATTAATTACAAATATTTCAACAAAAAAGAAGAGATTTCGTATTCAAGACTGAGATGTACAAGAAATATATTCAAAAAATTCCATGTTTAATCTGATTAATACACTATGTTTAACAAAAAGATCAAAACCAGTTCATTAATTTGTCAAAAATATCAAAATGAACGACTTAAATTAATTAAAAACTTTCCAGGTTTACAATATAAAATTATCGAGCTACTTATCATAAGCTGAAATGCTTTACATATTTCGTAAGCAAATAAAATGTATGAAGCTTATTAGGGAGTAACACATAAAATAGTAATTTAGGAATTTTCAAGGACCACAAAAATGTGTCCTTATTTTTAAAACAGTACCTTTGCATTTTTGTTGAATTAATGAAATCTGGTGCAATAAATTACTGACTGTTTCCAGTATTTTTAAATACTTTCTATTAGCTCCACAGTTTAATTTAAATTTTTTTTAAAAAATGTATTTTCAAAAATATATTTGATGGAAATTGTGTCGGAGTTTTAGAAAAAATATTAAAATATTAATTTTTAATAACTATCGTACAATCATGCAAATAAATATAATTTAAGATATAAAAGGAAGTGCAGTTAAAATGCTTTAGAGGAAACAGAGCAATTAATTAATGTGTCCATTGCATTCTTATTTCTTATTCTAAAAATATCATACGTGAGAGTTACTTAAAGGTACATTTTACTTTTACAATTTCCTTTATATTAAAAATACGACTTAAGATAAGTAATTTTTAGATGAATTTTTTGGTGTGCACGGAAAATGATGCTTTTATAAATACCTTTAATGTAGTCAGTTTGACAAAGTAATGCTTCGAAAATCATTCTCAAAAATAAAAAAAAATATGTGAAGATAGAAATTTTGATTTCTTCGCATCAATAATTTGTTTTAAAATCATAACTCAATGACTATATAAATTGAAATATTTTCTAAGACTCCTACAAATTGCTTAAAAATTTACTTTGTATATATATATATATATATATACTCTAATTAAACATTCTAAAGTTATTTAATATCATGTATCCAAGCTGTAACTGTGATTTAAAATTCCGTAACTGAACAAATACTTGAATCTCTTTAGTTTTAAAACTCGTTTTCAAACGAAAGTGTTCTGCTGAAAACGCTATGTTTGAAGGAAATGTTTTAAAAAATAATAGTACTCTGAATAGCTGAAATAAAACACTCCCTAATAAATCATAGCAATTAGCAACTCGTCAAGTAGCATCCTGTGACTTATATGGGCGTGCCTTTGGTCATCCATAGTCAAAAGACCGCCTTCCAATCAGATGTGTCAAGATCACTGATGAAACAAACCGCTTCTTGGTATGGCAGGTTTCAACCATCTCCACAAAACTTCTTTTGTTTCGAAGTAATTGTTTCCCTAGTCACGAGAACAGTTCCGGCTCTCGATGCTCTAAGTATAAAATTTTTCACTTATGACATTGCTTTCAATTACGAATGGCTACCAACGCCTTCTATTTAGAGCGAACGTGGAAAATTTGTCACAAGAAATCAATAGACTGAATTTGCTTTTGGATTTGTTATCACGCTTTCAGAAAAGTAGAAGCAGCCGGAGGTTACCAGTTAGAACCTAGAGTATCCCTGTTGCGTTAACAAAAGAATTTGTAATGGCTTGAATTTTTGCATTACTTTTCTATGTGAATTGTGTAAAAGTTTTAAAGATCAATCTAGCTTAGTCAAAAAAAGGATAAAATTGCGAACTCAAAATTATTGATGTGATGAAATGAAATTTAAAATTCTGCATATAAATAAAATTTAAATTCTATTCACATGAACTTTTGCACTTATGATATTGCTTTCAATTAAGAATTAATTCCATCACTTTCTATTTAGATCAAATGGGGAAAATGTATGATACCCATAAAAAAGCCATTGACTTGATTTACTTTTGGATCTGTTATCCCATTTTTATAAAGGGAGAAACTTGGGTATTAAGAGGGATTTCAAAAGGATTTGAATTTTATTTTTTACAAAGCTATAAGAATTACGAAAAGTTTTGTAGTTCACTTGTTGGTCATTTAAAATGTAACAACAAGAAGGACAGGAAATATCAAAATTAAATTTATTAGAGAGACGAGAAACAATACAAAGGTAAAATTATTTAAAACACAGCCTCCTGTGAAGTAAAGAAGAAGATGAAATCAGTATTGAGTATTACCGCCACTGCTCACGCGTTGACAATGACGGCTGCTACAAGCCTCGACATTGAATGAAAGCGGCTTTGATTATTTTGTTGGGTTAAGGCAGATCATGCTACAGCTACACAATATAAAAATTTATCTGACTTAGCAGCTGGGAGTATATGCCAATCCAGATGTATTCCAGTCATTGATCAGGCATGTTTAATATGTGAAAGATCTGGAGAACAGGCTGGAAAACACAGAATTACTATTTAGTGGACGAAGTTGAAATCCTGAGCTGTGCATGTATCGTATTGTTTCTCATTGCCCTAGTGGAGTGCTGCCGCACACAAGCTCTGAAGGTAAAATAAGGACAACAGGATCCAAAAACTGAGAAATAGAGCGTTGGCGGCAATACGTACTAGATGTGCGGGAACGGAATCCAACAATACCATCCAAAAGCACGATACAGGGTGTTGGACCAGTACAGACAAAAGTTAAGCAACTTTTCCCCATGGTGTCTTCAGACACTATTTTGACCATCGGGTGTTGCAGAGTTGACCATCGGGGTGTTACTCGAATGTAAAGATAATGTCATGTTATTCGGTTGTTCATACTCTCCGTTCAATGCTGCATTACCGAAGCAAATGTCTTTGGTCTTAAAACAAAAGCAATCGCAGCAAAGGGCGCCTTACTGATATTCCAACTAAGCTGCAAACGATTTTGAACGATACGCGTAGACACCGAATGTTGCGCAACAGATCGTATTTGCTGAGAGATGGTTTCTGTTGTGGCGTAGCGATCCATTCCTGCCATGCGCACAATGTAGCATTCATCCCGTGCAAGGTTATATGCCTGATGGGTTCAATTCGTGCCATCGTTCTGTCGTCCTTTATTGTATCTCTCGATTTCTGATCCGCATCATTGTTGCTTAGTTACGCTGAAACGATAACAAATTTCTTGGAGGGATAATCCACATTCATTATAGGCAATAATTCTTCTTCATTCGAAATGATAAACGTAATCAAACGAATCGCATATTCTTCTTCGAGGCTTACTGAAGCTGCTCTTGCGAAACAACAGTACGAAGAAGCAATTCCAATGTTTCCAAACGGAATTATGTTTTCATTTTAAAAACCGCTTGTTGTTGGTGTCACAGGGAGTCGTGATGTGTGACTGTCCGAAATACTATTCATTTGCATATCCTATCGCGGTATATCCGCTGGGAAATTTCACACTGTTTGGATGCTTTTTTCATGTTGCTGCATTTCGGGTGGCAAGCAAAGTAGCTAAATCAATATTCAATTAAAATTGCAATATCAAAATATTTATTCGTGTGGATAAATTTGAAATGTAATATGGCAACTTATTTATACAAGGGTCTTTTATTTAGTTTTTACAAATTCAAAGAGATGGTGCTGGTAGCATCGAAAAGAGTTTGTTTTTAGTAAGCATCATGATTCACTTGACAGTTGTTAAAATCTCTGCTAATCGTATTCGTGTTCTTGAAGCCATTCGCAACTCAAAATTTCTCCGACATAACGACCGGTGACATTCCTCATCTTCTTTGAAACAAATTCACCAAAAATAACTCAACGTTTTGTTTTGTTCTTGATTTCTAGAGCACAATGAGGTATTCAGGTCTCACAGACATTGATAATGTGACGCGGCAGTAATCAAATGTAGATTTTGGCAGCAAAAATCTGCCAAATCAAAACTAATTTTTGAAACACGGTCAAATTTTTTTCAGCTCCGTTTAACAGAATGGAAATAACCATTTACATTAATGATGCCATCGGTCTTCAAATAAAAGTACTTCTGAGCCACCCTCGTAACTAAATAATAAAGAATTTATTAAACATTATTAAATTTATAAAATGTGACAAAATTATCTAAGTAAGGTAATGTATCATTAAATAAGATATAGGTTATATTAATTCTGAGTGTAGTGGTAAAATTTACATATTTATTTTTAAAATGCAATTTCAGACTATTATATGTTCTCATACCTTATTTTATTCTTCTAAATTCGTTTACCTTCATCATTTATTAAGAATTTTTCTTAGTAAATGATATACGCATGTTATGGTTTAGGATTTATTTTTCATGTGTTTATGTACAAAAATGGTTAAATCTGAAAAGACTAACGTGTTGATGAGCTAAGAACTGAAAAGAATGATTTCTGGTTCAACTAATGCTATCAAACAACATTCATTGAACCAAACTAGATGATAATCCCTAGAGCAAAATATGAATCTAAATTCGATACAAAAGGAAATATTTAGGAGGTGATAATATTTTCCGTTGAGTTGCTGTTTGGATTTCATTCTATCATTATTTATTCTAAAGAAAACAATTGCTACAGGTAAATGAAAATAGTTAGATGAAATATTGGCCGAAGCGCAAATATATAATTCTGTAAGTGATTGGAAATAAGTTTGAAAAACATCGGTGAGTCTTTCGCAGTTATTCCTTCTATGTTTCAACAACTCTACATAGGTTTAGAGCATATAGGCATCTTCAAATACTTATTTCTTATGAATTGAATTGTAGTTCGTATACACTGCTGGCCATTAAAATTGCAACACCAGTAAGGAATGATCTGACGAACGTCAAAATCACATGAAAGGAAGAAGAGGTTAGGATATACAAATGATTAGTATTCCAGCGCATTTAGATGATGCAGGAGGGAGAAACGACATCTGAAGTATTGCATAGAAGAAAAGTTTTGTAGTGGATTTCTCATTCAGAAAGCGCTTTGTAATGTCGAAGTTTGCTCCGAACATCGTGTTATGCCTCGAATAAGAAGAAATGTTTACCAGTAAGTGTCGGAATTCGATAGAAGCATAATCATTGCCTATCAAGAAAGTGAATTATTGTTCTGTGACGTTGCCCGTCTCACTGGTCGAAATCCATCCACTGTCTTGCGAATATGGAATCAATGGGTTACTGATGTCATAATGAACGGCGTGCAAGATGCCTCTCATGACTAAGCCCGAGAGGACAGACATATTGTGATGCCGACCCTGCAAAACCGTACAACCAAATCACGGACTATCATTCAGAAAATTAATTACTGTCTCGTTTAATTTATCTTCTGTAGTCAGGACTTTGTGGTTAAATTTTATTTTAATGCTTTTAAACTCAGGTTTTTTTTATTAGTTTTAATGAACTAACATTTGCGTAGATACACTTCATATATTATTGTTTAAAATGGTGTGCTTTGGCAGATGCAAAACAAAAGTGTCTTCGAATTCAACAATATTTCATTTATATTCTACTTTTATATTCATCATCAACAGTGTAATAATTTCAGATGTTGGAAAATTGCACACCACATAGGTAAGCAATAAATTAATCATATATAGAGAGTATTATTCAATTATAATGACATACTAAAAACAGTTCTAAAGGAAATGAGTTCAATTCTTTTCATGTTGCATTTAAAAAAGTTATTCAATAAGTAAATACTCAGCATATATTTTTAGATTATATAATATCGAAATAAATAATAAAAAAACAGTGGAAGTTAGAGTTAGCGAGAAGACTTTTTTCCCCATATTCAGAAGGTAATTTTGAAAGCTTTATCCAAAGCAAAATAATACCTTTGGCAGTTTAAATGAATACGTCATAAACACACAGCTTCATAAACAGCGCTATAAATATTTTTCATTCTTTTATAGATGGAGCATTCTGCTGTACATTCCAAACAATATAAGCTGAAAACTTTTTTTTTTTTCAAACAGTTCTCTTCAATTTTCCGTTTATAGTTCTCTATTACTTTTTTTTATTTTATTTCCAGAATATGATCTACAACTTAAATGTGTTTCCTTTTACAGGAACCAATTTAAATTTTACACCTACTATAAATCAAAAAAGACTTTCATTTTTTCTGCTATTTTTTTTTTAATTCTCAATCTAGTTTATGTATTTAGAGCACATTTACGAATTAAAATAATTTTAAGACTTTACTTAGTTTTTGTAGCAAATAAGAATTTTAAGAAATCTTAAATTGTAAAAGTTATATCTTAGCTTCTAAAAGTCCATATATATATATATGAGTGTATAAAAAACCAATTTTAGGATGGATATTTAAATTTCTAAATTAGTAATTAGGTGTAGTTCATGTTCAAATGAAATCGGAAAATTTTTTAGCCTGTACATTTTGTTATTTAGGTCTACTTCACAAGGACTAAACTTATAGTATTTTTTGAAAAATTACGTATTTCTTATGAATTTTAATGCATGGCAATTCAGAGTTTTTGAGTTTTCAAGTTATTAAATAGTTACATTTAAGGGGTGAATAACTGAAGATAAGAATTTAGCCTCATTTAGAAATCCAGAAGAAGTAATAAGCGCTTAGTATTTTTCGGAAGAATAATCTATTTTTAGGATTTTTAAGAAAAGTTTAAATGGTAAAAATGCTCTTATAAATGATACCCTAAAGATAATCACACTATTATTCTTCAATATTCAACTATCCCTACAAAATATATTCATTTATTGATTAATATTCAAATTTTGATGCTGTTATTTTTCTTAATGCAAAATATTATATCACATTATACCAAAAAAATTCGAAAAAACAAATAAAGGGGAATTACTTATCTTAAACCAAGGCATATATATTAGGTGCTTATTTGCTTTGGCTTGAACACCTTTCAAAATAAATTCAATAAGGTATTTAAGAATCTTAATTTAAATCGTCTAGCTTTTTCTCTCCGAACACATTCTTGGCGTCCTCTATTTCTTCTGTAATAATATGCTCTGCTGCTTGAATGTGAGATGGAATCACGAACTCATGCTTGTGTCTGTCTGAATAATTTCAATTAACTTCTCATTGTTTATAAATGAAATGAACTGTGACTGCTTTACAGTTTTTGTCTGCGGCTGCTAGTCAACGAGATTTATGTTATCTGATATCTTAAAATTGACTTTCTGCGGAATAAATGTTCTATCATCACTTTCATTTTTAATTTTTCTGAATTCTTTTCAGAGCCATCAGATGAATGTGTTTCCTTTAGTCAAATACATTCCCGAAAGAATAAATTATGGATGAGCTATGAAAGCATTTACTTGTAAAATGGAATGGACATCAGTTACAAAATTCTTCTCAAGCACATGCTGCATAGTTAACTATTTATTAATTTGAAAATATAAGAATCGCTGAAACAATATCTATAAAAATCCATCAATATTCTGTTTTGTAAAAAATATTAAAAGTTAACGCTACATATATTAACCTACATATATTAACGTATGAGGCAAAAATGTTTTCTTCTTTCATTTGACTATCAACTGTAACTAATTATAAAACACACACATATATTTTTTTAATATTTCCTCTTTCTCGATAATTTTGGTAGTTGTCAATTTATATTTTTTTGATTAATTAATTTTTTTTTCCAAATTTTCTATAATACCTCAAGTTTTTTTATAGTTAAATTTGTATTTTTATTCATTTTTCTTTGCTTACAATTATTTATATGTTTATTTTTATGGATTGGTGTATATCTTTTTACTCGATGGTACAGTAATTATTCATCTTGTCTATTGTTTTATTTTATGATTTTTAAGATTGCTTCCTGACTTGTTTTTTGTTTATTTAATTAATTCATTGCGCATAAATATCAAATTATATATAAACAGATTATAAATATACTAACAAGACAAAATATGATGCTTCTATATATTCAAGAATTGATATATTAAATCTTTATCATTCTTCTAAAATTGATGCGTGTAAAAATTATATATTCTTTCTAAGATAAGTTGCAAAACACTAAGTGAAATGGATACACCGGATAATCTACTCATCCATACCACTAAAGTATATTCGTCAAAAAGTTTAATAAATATTGATCGCATTTACTAAAGACTGTAACAGAGAAAAATGTACATACTTCTCACTACAAGGTGCGAACCATTAAACGGCATAAAATAACCAGAGATTCAGAAATAGAAATGTGATCATAAAACGAATGACAGACAGAACATGGCGTGCCATAAAAGTTATAACTAGACTAAAAATGTTGTTGCGGGGGAAAAAAAACTGTTACATCAATAATCGGTAGATTCTGTCTCTCCCCACATTGGGGACTAGTAATGAGCCTATAGAGTCGCCTTCGGAAAATATTTCTACTTGGAAAATGTGTCGCTATCTGCGTGGTAATGGTTCCGCGTCATACCAGAATATTCATCAAGTAATGATAGACAAGCAACTTTTGCAAACGGAGCAAATGGAGTTATTAAGGGGGAGGTGGATGACAGAATAGAAAAAGGATAAAAACAGTTCTATCGTGTTATGTGAGATGCGGAAGCGCAGTGTTATCACGATACAGATATTGATTTAGGAATCATGACTTCTAGTTACTTCTACGGTCAATGATTAGGGGTGATTTTTTGATGGTGAAAAGTAATTTAGTTTTACGGGCTCAGCTAGAATAATGAATAAACGGGGAACCATTACAACTCAAAATTACATCAAGGACGTGGTATAGGTAGGATGAAAACGCCTTTAAAACGGAGAGCACATGTTTTATTTTTATGCTTATATACCGCAAATACAAAGTCGACTTCAATGTTTAAGTCAGAATATGCATATGTAAGCGTAAGAAGGTTATTAATTTAATGCTTATTGTGAATAATCCAATTACGGTTGTAAAAATAACAACATATATATATATATATATATATATATATATATATATATATATATATAAAGAGCGAGAGAGATTTGTAGAAAATGTTACAACTTAGTAGTGATAGAAATGTTCCTCTTACCATGATTGTACTCTATTTTGGATTTAAATTTATAGTAATTGAAATCTTTTACCTAAAACTATGAAAGTCCATGTATGTTAAAGAACAAAAATATTAAAATATTAAATATAAATGAAGTGTCTATGTCCACTATGTTTACACCACGTACTACATTTATATGTTATAGAAACTGAATGAAAAATTTATTTTTGATATACGACGAAGAGAAATAGATTATTTTACTTAAGACTTAGAAAATTTATATTTCTGTAATTAAGTGGCTTTGATAGTTAGTAAATTATTTTAATATCATGAGCATCAGTAAGACCACAAGATCAAATTTTCCAAGAAAAAATATTATATTATATTGAGATAATTTTAAGATATGTAAGAATAAATTCTATTACCCGTCATATTTTTTACGAGACTAAAGCTCGCAATTTTCATCAAATTTGAATTTCTTACGTTCTCATTAGTTTCAAGACATAGGTTTTCTTTTATTATTTTTGTCCACTAGAGTTTATTTTTATGTAAATAAGGTATAATACATTGAAATACTATAGCTACTGCTTAAGAAGTGAATCGAACAAGAATAAAAAAGAATATGGGAGGAAAAAATAGTATATTACATGTCTTTAAAATTGATTCGGAACTTCCAAATAAAACAATAATCTATTATTAAAGAAATTGTTGCATTCGATCTTATGTTTACTAAATCGGATATTGTTCTACAATTACAACTATTCATTTCCAGATAAACATTGGTAAGTTAGGTTAAATTAACTATATATTTTGTTATTCTAGAGCTATATGTATTCAGAGATTCTGAAGTTACAAAATAAAGCACCTATTAGGCTTATTCGTTTTCAAAATCCTTTCAGAGGATTTCGAAATCTTAATGGGATAGGAAGAAAGGTATTTTTCTTCTTGTGTCTGACGAGAAGAAATTCATAAGATGACTCTTCAGTAAACATCATTAGCGTCAGGTTACAGTAAACATCATTAGTAGTAGACACCATTTATCATACTTCAAGAAAGTTTCACAGAGTAATAAAACAATATTCGAAATGAAACTTTTGCTGGGATAAGATCAGTATAAAGAAATACGCGCTTTCTTTTGTTGTAGCTGTAGAAAGTTTCTTTTACAAATTGCATTTTTCTGTTTGAACGTATGAATATGTATAAGGTTAAGGAACTTTATTTTTTTTCAATACATTTTAATTATTCGATGTAAATTCAATTAAATTCAATGCAAAAAAAAATTTCCCAGTTGTATTTTGTAGATGCAGAGAAACTTTCATTTTTTTAATATGAAACTCTAAAATACGATTATGCAGTTCTAAGTAGCTTTCTGCCTCAGTTTATTTTTAAGTTTTACTTAAATGAATAATTTAGAAATTTGAAAAGAAATGTCAATCCTTTTATATTTCAATAGTTTTTTCTTGTGTGTATATAAGCAATTAATAAAATTCAAGTACAAGAAATACAATATCCTGCGTGATATTGCATTTGTAAAACAACGAATTTACTTATGAAAAATAAAAGAGGGGATAATTAACATTATTCAGGTATTTTCTTTAAAATAAGTACACAAGAGAGGACCAAATTTAGATTGAAAATTGATAATACTAAAATAAGTTAGAAAGTTTTTGTATCATATTAAACTGGATATTTCTAATTTATCTCACTTCATATTCAAACCAGGAAAAATAGGCCCAAAAATGTTCTCTGAAACATAAAAATGTAAATCCAAATAAAATTTAAAAAATATAAATATGCTGCTCTATGCATCTGAGTGTTTTTAGGTTATCATTATTTATATATGAAAAAGATACTAAGGAACTTTGTTTACGATGCCTTAAACAATTTTAAGGTATTGTGAGTTCAAACCACATATAATCACCTATTTTTAGAAAATAATAAATAAAGAAGGTAAAAAAAATATGCTTAAATAACTTCGAAACATGCCTATTTTGTCTTTGATGTATTCTGTGTAAGAAATGGAAACTATCAAAAACATTCCACATGTATGGAGATATTTAAAAAGAATAGGCACACACATTTAGTATTTCATAATTAAGAATCCGATGTTCTTACAACATAATTAATTGAGCCAATAGAATTTATACAAGACCAGTGGTGGATACCGGTCCATCGCATCGAAAGCCTTCAAGGTATCTCAAATGATATGGCATTGGAAGATGCCATAATTAAACTACCTAGGTTCTTAATATTAAAATAAATAATGCCATACCATCAGATAAGAGAATTAAAATTAGATTTATTGAACTGATTACTGAATTTCATTTCGATGTACCGTCCGAGAGAGTGAAGTGAGTCTGGAGACGCTATTTACAGTGAGTTTTCTCTCTTAAAGGGAGGGTGGAAGTGTCCGAAAAGATTCATAAGAGGTGTCCCTCATGCCAAACTCTTTTATAGTAGAAAACTTCCTGCCTGTGGTCAAAAGCTATTGAAGGGACGCAATAGCACTAGTGTCACTCGATTGTGATTATTATTTGAACATATGATTTCCGCCTAAATTCCAAGGGAATTAGTTGTACCAGTCACTGAACCTAAATAGAAAAGCTGAAGTTTAATTTCAGCTAATTTCAGGGACTATAGATACCTTCCTATCGTAACTTCCAATTTCTTTTAAAATTCAAAATACCCCCTAACTGTTTTAACTAATGTAAAATATTCAACGATGGAATTATTAACTAAACCTCATGTTTATGGAAAGAAACAAAAAGTTTAATGAGAAGTAAAAGATTTAAGATAAGGATAAGCATTTAAGTAAGCATTTAAGACAAGGATTGCAGGAAAATAGTTGCAAATTAAGGAAAAAACAAACATTTAGGTAACATAGATTTTTAAAATGCATTTTTTAATATTAATTATTTGTGTCATGGTGTCAAAAGTTTCATAAAATGTGTCTGAATTTAAAATTTCTAAGAAAAAAGTAATTTTCTTGCAATATTCGAGCATTCTAATTTTTGACTGTCATTTGTCAGTTTTTCCACAATAAATGAATATTTTAAAGTTTTATTTCTTAAAAATATCTTCTTTTACAAATGATTATAGAATTATTTGCTTATATTTAAGGAATGGTCAATATGACACATGCAATCTACGTTTTATCGAGTTAAAAACGCCTTTCTTACCATAATAATTTCACGATATCTAAAACAATACAAAGTGTTACATAAAATAGGCTTCTTATTTCTCATTAAAATTTACTTGAAGACATATTTAAGGAATATACAAGATTTTCCATTATTTTGCAAGTAAATGTTAACAAATAAATCACACACACACATAAACCACAATTAGAGAGTGGTTTTCTCTAATTTTTTGACTCATTACGTGTGCTTTTATTCCATTCTACTAATTCCACTTTCCCCCGCTAGACCTACTTTCTCAGAAGCTTACCTTTTTTAAGTAAATACGAGTATCATGACCCCGAGGTATCCTGGAAATCTTTTTTTTCCAATAGGGCTTACAGTCTTTAAAGCCATGAATATACTTTAGCGACCTTTCTATATTTTCGACCCACTTTCTTATCAATCAATTTTTACAATTGTTTCTCAAATTTTTTTTCTGACGTTTAGATTACAGATGCACATTGTTTGGTGCTGTAAAGCTAGTTTTGTCTCTTAACTCCCAGTGAGTTCACATTCAGCTCCTGAAGTTGATTGCGCAAATATTCTAATATAAAGAATGCTTTTCTTTATTTAATTTAGTATACAACGTCACTCTTAGATGCAGTTGAGAGGAGATATTAATGTTGGAAGCAATACATATTAAACATTCTTCCTTTTATGGAGGAAATATATATAATTTCCATTGTAGTTAAAGCGTATTTAACTTGAATAATGGCAAATTAAGGCCGGGGTAATTTTCTAACTGTACTATTTCTTGGTTGCAACCTGCATATTCTTCCCACTTCTGTAGAATTGATTATTCTAGTTATTTCAAAAGTTGAGCCTTACCTTTACTATTCCACTCAGGCTGAGAGTTCGTAAATGACCTAAGTAAATTAAATGATTTATTTTGCTCTTAGTCTAGTTTTGAGGGCGCATCATGTTCATAATGAACTCTGGAACTACTTAACTTTGGTCGAGACTCACAAAAGTTTTGGATTTGTTCGTCATGAGTTCCAAAAATCCAGCAGTGTATGTAATGTTTCATGCTTTCATAAGGAAAGCTCAAAGTTATACAAATAAAGAAAAAAAAGATATCATTAAATGTTTCTTTCTGATATGTATAGTTCTTTCTTGAATAATGTATTACAAATTTTAAAATTGTGTACATTTTTGCAAGTAAGAAGATGATTCAGAGTGACTACATAGTATCAAGATTATTAGTTTTAACGGTAAGGATTCGAAAATAAGTCTTTATCTATAATTTCTTAATGTATGCTTTTTTATTTTTAAGAGTTATTCTATTACAAGGGAGTATTGTAAAGTTTTAATTATTACTAATAAATATCCAAGATATCTGGATAAAATTTATTCCTCATATTAATTGATTCTTATGTATATATTATAGTAAGTTACAGGTATTAAAGTTGATTTGTTTGATTTTAGAAACTCTAGATTGAAACATTAGACATTCATCCAGATATCTTGGCTATTTCTTGGAAATATCTAAAACTTTACGATACCTCCTTGTACATAACATTATTTGAAATCATTTATTATATCAGTTGAAGGTAAAAATTATTAAATACTACACCAAAATGTAAACCTACAATAAGCTTAAAATTTTTGCATAACTTTCGATTGTACTTATACAAAGAACATTTTTCTTCTATTAAAAAACTTCTTTCTTATTCATTTTCGATTAGTGTCCCTAGTATTTTTATGTGTAAATATTGAGGTTCTGATCTCTTGCCTAAGCCAATAAAACGTTTAGATGTCGAGAGAAGGTATCACGGAGTCCACGATAGCTTTATTAAATAGCACATGTGTCGTTTCCGATCCTTCAACCAGCCATTCGCTTAAAGGAGGTCAAACTCTTTTGACGAAGTAACCAAGGTTTGTAAGGTCCAAAGAGATCCACCTATTTTTTTATTAGGTTACCGTTTATGTCATATATGCAGTTTTTCGCATTTACATAAAAATACAATTCTCTATTTTGAGAGTTAGAATTATTTAGAAATATTATTATACGAGAGGAATCGGAAAATTTTATTTCTTACTTAGAAATGACAGAGATAATATTTATTATGTGTATTAATTGATTCTTATGGGCATGAATTTGTAAACTACAGCTATTCATTATTATTTGTTAGGTTTCATGACGTCGTAAGCTGAAGCAGTCCATAGATATGGATATGATAGACTTCAATCTGCTGAGTTCTACAGCGACGGCATTCTAAAGGTCAAGAAACGTTGGAAGAAATGTATAACTCTAGATGGTAACTCGAGAGAGAGGGAGAGAAAGAAGTCTCAAAAATAATAAGCAAAAATTGTTTCTCTATCTCAATTATATTTAGTAATAATTAAAACTTTACAATATCCTGGGATAATAGTTAAAATTTGACGATATTGTGGGTCACATTAATCTTAAGCTTCTGAAACAAAAAAAAATCGACATGAATAGGTATGATTTATAACATTAAGTAGATAGAAATTAAAATTAACATGCAGAATAAATTTTATTTTGGTATCTCGATTAATTTCTTAGTAAGAATTAAAATTCACGATCATCCCCTCGTATTGGAGCAAATAATTGACAACATTAAAGTTACATTAAACTTTAAAATTTCCCCTTTTGATAATTTGGATACAAAATCACTTTTTTAATCAAACTCTTCATTTTCAAATCTAGTTATAAATGCTGACTCCTTTCATTGGTGTTAATTAAAAATTTAGTTGATTTTACTGCAAATAGCAAAGAAGGTATTTAAAACTTCACCTCAAAGTAATTCATTTATAGGATTTATTAAAAAATTAACTTAACAGAAACAAGTGATAAACTTTTATTCCAATATATATGAAATTTCTTAGAAAACAATCAATAACTTCTTAGCTTATGGTCGAAAGAAACATTTTATCTACACAGATGCAAAAATATTTCATAATGAGATGAAAATCCAATTACCATGATCACGAACTCTAAGTTCATGTTTCTCATCGGATCATATTTCTCTTGATTTAATACTCTCAATTACTCTTTCATTGCATAAATGTGCTAACTACAAGCTAAATGTATGCATTTTCTCAAAAGTTTTGTTTGGAGTTCAAGAAAGTCTCAGATTGAGCTACACACACACACACACACACACACACAAACACACACACACCGTAATTTTTCATTACGTGCAGTTGCTCAGAAAATAGGCCCAAAAATACCCTCTTCGAAACATAAAAATGTAACCAAATAAAATTTAAAAATATAAATATGTCATGCATCTGAGTGTTTTAGGTTATCATTATTATATATGAAAAGATACTAAGGAACTTGTTTACGATGCCTTAAACAATTTTAAGGTATTGTGAGTTCAAACCATAATCACCTATTTTAGAAAAATAATAAATAAAGAAGGTAAAAATATGCTTAACAACTGAAACATGCCTATTTTGTTCTTGATGTATTCTGTAAGAAATGGAAACTATCAAAACATTCCACATGTATGGAGATATTTAAAGAATAGGTAATAATACATTTAGTATTTCATAATTAAGAACTGATGTTCTGCCAAACATAATTGAGCCAATAGAATTTATACAAGACCAGTGGTGGATACCGGTCCATCGCATCGAGCCTTCAAGGTATTCAAATGATATGGCATGAAGATGCCATAATTAAAACTACCTAGGTTCTTAATATTAAAATAAATAATGCCATACCATCAGATAAGAGAATTAAAATTAGATTTATTGAACTGATTACTGAATTTCATTTCGATGTACCAACCGAGAGAGTGAAGTGAGTCTGAGACGCTATTTTACAGTGAGTTTTCTCTTAAAGGGAGAGGGTGAAGTGTCCGAAAGATTCATAAGAGGTGTCCTCATGCCAAATTTTTATAGTAGAAAACTCCTGCTCAGGTCAGCCATTGAAGGGACGCATAGCACTAGTGTCACTCGATTGTGATTATTATTTGAACATATGATTTCCGCCTAAGGGAATTAGTTGTACCAGTCACTGAACCTAAATAGAAGCTGAAGTTTAATTTCAGCTAATTTCAGGACTATAGATACCTTCCTATCGTAACTTCCGCTTTAAAATTCAAAATACCCCTAACTGTTTTAACTAATGTAAAATATTCAACGATGGAATTATTAACTAAACCTCATGTTTATGGAAAAGAAACAAAAGTTTAATGAAGATTAAGATAAGGATAAGCATTTAAGTAAGCATTTAAGACAAGAGATTAGAAAATAGTTGCAAATTAAGGAAACAACATTTAGGTAAATATAGATTTTGCATTTTTAATATTAATTATTTGTGTCATGGTGTCAAAAGTCATAAAATGTGCGTCTGAATTTAAAATTTCTAAGAAAAGTAATTTTCTTTGCAATATTCGAGCATTCTAATTTTTGACTGTCATTTCACAAGTATTTTTCTTATCAATAAATGAATATTTTAAAGTTTTATTTCTAAAATATCTTCTTTACAAATGATTATAGAATTATTTGTTATATGAATGGTCAATATGACACATGCAATCTTACGTTTATCGAGTTAAAACGCCTTTCTACCATAATAATTTAATGATATCTAAAACAATACAAAGTGTTACATAAAATATTTCTATTTCATTAAATTTACTGAAGACATATTTAAGGAATATACAAGATTTTCATTATTTTGCAAGTAAATGTTAACAAATAATCACATCAATAATATTACAAACCACAATTAGAGAGTGGTTTTCTCTAATTTTTGACCTTGGCATTACGTGTGCTTTTATTCCATTCTACTAATTCCACTTTCCTTCGCCAGACCTACTTTCAGAAGCTATTAAGTAACACGAGTATCATGGACCTCGAGGTATCCTGGAAATCTTTTTCCAATAGGCTTTACAGTCTTTAAAGCCAAGGAATATACTTTAAAGGACCTTTCATGCTGACCCACTTTCTTATCAATCAATTTTACAATTGTTTCTCAAATTTTTCTGACGTTTGGGATTACAGATGCACATTGTTTGGTGCTGTAAAGCTAGTTTTGTCTTCTAACTCCCAGTGAGTTCACATTCAATTCTGCAGTTGAGATTGCGCAAATATTCTAATATAAAAGAATGCTTTTCTTTATTTACTTAGTATACAACGTCACTCTACGCAGTTGAGAGGAGATAATGTTGGAAGCAATACATATTAAACATTCTTCCTTTTATGGAGGAAATATATAATTTCCATTGTGTTAAAGCGTATTTAACTTGAATAATGGCAAATTAAGGCCGGGGTAATTTAACTGTACTATTTTGGTTGCAACCTGCATATTCTTCCCACTTCTGTAGAATTGATTATTCTAGTTATTTCAAAGTTGAGCCTACCTTTACCATCCACCAGGCGAGAGTTCGTAAATGACCTAAGTAAATTAAATGATTTATTTTGTTTCCTAGTCTAGTTTTGAGGGCGCATCATGTTCATAATGAACTGAACTACTTAACTTTGTCGAGACTCACAAAGTTTTGATTTAATCTGTCATGAGTTCCAAAATCCAGCAGTATGTACGTTTCATGCTTTCATAAGGAAAGCCAAAGTTATACAAATAAAGAAAAAGATATCATTAAATGTTTCTTTCGATATATAGTTCTTCTGAATAATGTATTACAAATTTTAAAATTGTGTACATTTTTGGTAAGAAGATGATTCAGAGTGACTACATAGTATCAAGATTATTAGTTTTAACGGCAAGGATTCGAAAATAAGTCTACTTCATAATTTCTTAATGTATGCTTTTTAAGAGTTATTCTATTACAAGGAGTATTAAAGTTTTAATTATTACTAATAAATATCCAAGATATCTTGAGGTAATTTATTCCCTCATATTAATTGACTTATGTATATATGCGTTACAGGTATTAAAGGATTTGTTTGATTTTAGAAACCTTAATTGAAACATTAGACATTCATCCAGATATCTTGGCTGATTTTTGAAATATTCAAAACTTTTGATACCTCCTTGTACATAACATTATTTGAAATCATTTTATTATATCAGCTGAAGGTAAAATTAAATACTACACCAAAATGTAAACCTACAATAAGCTTAAAATTTTGCATAACTTTCGATTGTACTTATACAGTTAACATTTTTCTTCTATTAAAAACTTCTTTCTTATTCATTTTCGATTAGTGTCCCTAGTATTTTTATGTAAGGAGGTTCTGATCTTCTTGCCTAAGCCAATAAAACGTTTAGATGTCGAGAGAAGGTATCACGGAGTCCACGATAGCTTTATTAAATAGCACATGTACGTTTCGATCCTTCAACCAGCCCGTTTAAAGGAGGTCAAACTCTCTGATTCACGAACCAAGGTCTGGTGGGGTCATCCAAAGATCCTAATCCATTTTTATTTAGGTTACCTGCCTATACCCATACGCAGCTCGACTTCATTAATAAAATAACTTCCATTCTATATTAGAACTGATTTCAGAAAACACATTACACTATATGAACTGGTAACCTTATCTTTCACCTAGAAACGACGATACCATTTGACAGGCATTAACTGATCTCATGGCACGAACCTTGCAAAACCACAGCTCATCCTCATCATCTGTTGTGGGTTCACGATCTGCTCGAAATTGTCCGATTGGCGCGGATGATAGATCCTCAACTGCCGAGTCTCCACAGCCGACTACATCCCAGGCCAATCAAGAAACGTTGAAGAAACGTATTAACCCAGATTTATAACCTGATAGAGAAAGAAGTCCCCAAAACAATACAGCAACTGGTTCTGATCCGAGCCAGCCACGACCATTAAACCATCCTGACAGCACTTGACGACATTAACACATCTGAAAAACACAATGATTGATAGAACAACAGAATTATCCGATTAATTTAAGAATTAACACGATCATCCCCTGAGCCACACTGACAGCCTCCTTGATAATTTGACAACTTAATCAACCACACCCACATAAATGACTCATTAATTAAAATTATTGATTTACAAGAACACCAATTCATTTATAGACGATTAAAATTAACTTGAAACAACAAGTGATGTCCTTGCCCAAATATAGAAATCGAAATACAATCAGTAACTTCTTAGTTTATCGGTCGAAAGAAACATTTTATCTGGTTAGAAGATGAATGAGTTTATAGTATGAGAGTGAAAATCAATTACCATGTCACGATACCAGTTCGCAATGGTTTCATGGGACCATATCCTATCTTAATACTGCAATTATTTCACTATGCTAAATGTGTAATCTGACAAGCAAATGCTGATTTCCTCAAAAAGTCTTTGCTGGAGCTTCAAGGAAAGTCCAGATTGAGCTCACACACACAGCCATCATACTACCACACACACACACACAATATCAATAATAATATATATG
>BMAW01056371.1:292567-355939 GCA_019974015.1 Nephila pilipes
TTTTTGATTAATTCTAATGGCTGTTATTAAACTTGCAGCGACACTCTTTAACAGCAACGCCAGAAGTTAAAACCCTTAATAACTTGCCAGAGAGAGACGTCTCTCATAAACTAGATAATAGAGGTGCAGCAAAAAGTAACCGGTCAATTTTTCTTCAAATCCACGAATCCAGAGTTCGAAACAGCCACTAGTACTACATGGTCCACAACTCTCTCCTCTTCCACGAGGTTGAAAAGCATCACACGCCGAAAGCTTAGCGTAAAAATATTCTGACTTTAACTGCATTAAAAAAAATTTCAGGTAATTAATGATATTAACAACTGTAATATGCAACTTTAAAAATGCACTATTAAGTATCGTTTATTTTTTATCACCATTTCTTTTAAATCCTTCTTCTGGGCTGTCGAAAATTTTCATTCAAAAAGAACATCAGTAACAAATCTAATGTTAATCTTCATGGGTAACATTTTGATAAAAAAAAATAAATATTGGCTTTTACATCTACAATATACAGGAAGAAAAAGTAGGAAAATTCTAATACATACCCATTGAGACAATCTACGACACTGATTGAAATTACATTGTTTTGAAAAATGCAGAAAACAGTTTCAGCAATCAATTACTTCCATGACAACTATGTATTCAGTCATTACTACTGCCCAATATTTATTCTCAAATAAATAGAAAGAACACAAGGTAATAATCAAAGATGTAAATTTCCTTTTCATTTTAAAAAATACGGAAAATTGCGATAAGGATCAATAAGTTAAAAAATCTGCATATGTTTGCACATAAAAAATGTATTTGTGAACTCCCCGATCATATTTTAACACCTTACTATGAGTAATTTTGCAGGAGGCTATTCCATCCTCTATAGTTCCGGAAACTCTTTTTCCTTTTTTTACTGGCAGATAATTTATAACCGCATATTTGTTTCGCTCTCCATTAATTGAATTCACTCTATTTCGCTGTCTCAGATGTGATCTTCCTTCATCTTCTCCTTTCTTTCTCCCGAATCCAGTTTCGGATGACGAATGAAGCCGGTCACTGAGGTGAGAATTGTTTTCCGGTCCCGGCTTGTTTTTTTTTTCCCTTTTACCCTAACACACCAGAAACGATTACTTATTTTGTATTTGACGTGAAAACCACAATGAAGTATTCTTTTTTCCCCTATGTCTCAACTACAATGACTGTAGACTATTTACTCGTCTTCTTTCTTCTTTTCCCCTTACTTTCTATCCGTTACTAAGTCTTACGAAATCGAAGTTGCTTTAAGAAATCGGGAGTTTTCACTTCGTTAAGGCGTTGTCTGATTTATTTATTATTGGATGATTAAGTGGGAAGGTTTTTATGCTGATGTGGGTTTATGTTGAACAGTGTCTGATAGTTAACTATTTTCTATTTCCGGGAAAGTACTAGTAGTAAAGAATAGTTCTTCAGTGCATGGAATTTTAATTCAAAGCTAAATTTGTAACATGGGGTATTTGTAAATTTCTTTCCTACTAACATTTGAGATAACTTATTGATATTATATTTAAATTTCCAACTTCCTACCAATCAAATAAAACGTGATATACATACAATAGATTAAATGTAATAAGT
This sequence comes from Nephila pilipes, assembly GCA_019974015.1. Classification (NCBI taxonomy): domain Eukaryota; kingdom Metazoa; phylum Arthropoda; class Arachnida; order Araneae; family Nephilidae; genus Nephila; species Nephila pilipes. Next base: position 294,170 of record BMAW01056371.1, read on the forward strand.
GTAGCGAATGGATTTAATGAATTTATAAAAGCGATAAGAAATCAGTAGTGCGTAGACGGTAGTTGGCGTTTGGAAAAAAATAAAGTTTTGCTAATCAAACGACGGTGATCACAATTTTTTTTAGGTTGAACCCGGTTTTGTGAGAGTTAAAGAGCCCATTACAACTTCCAATATCTTTGATTAAACTCACTTTGAATCCTAGTAAATTGATAAGCAAGAGCTTTGATATTCTTTTTAAATTAGAATTAGGCGCAGTGAGCAGTAATAGAATAAAAGAGAGAGAGAGACAGTAAGAGAAAACCTTTATAAGATTAATAAATTGAAAAACACTATTAAAATAATTTTGATTATTGTCTGTTATCCCTTCATTTGTTTTGGTAACTTCATGGCTTCATGGCTATTCAACTTTAAAATCGAATGAAGTTGACAGACGGAATGAACGAAAATGAACTTTAAAATTTAGTTATTGGAATTCGAGATTAATATAGCGGCTTATTATGAACATGTCTCTAACAAATATGGATATATCTGGAATGTTATTTATATAAAAACTAAAAAAAAATTAAAGTAATTGAAAAAAAAATTGGGATTATATGCAAAATATTTACAATAGCAGTTTCTAAATGCTAATGAAATAACCCCTTTTTACTAAAACAAAACTGAGTTATACATTTACAAAAGGGATAAAAATGAAACATGTATATATTCATAGGATATATTTCAACATATAGTTAATTTTTTTTAAGAATATATGTTTATTAAATTATCTTATGAGCAAATGTATAAACTCTGATGAATATAGTTTCATTTAATTTAGTTTTAGCCAGGAAAATGGGTAAATAAAAGTATTTCATTTCATTCTGAAATGATACAAGTTGATGAAATACTGTACGAAAGCATTATGAACCTATAAATCTTCATTGAAACATCAAACAGTAAGGAGAAATGAACAATTTACACGATATGGGTTATATATATATATATATATATATCTAAATGTGAGTTTGTTGAATATCAGCAGTATATATTATTACTAAAGAATCAAAGATTAAGTTTGTGACATTTTTGCTGGAATCGTATCCATTTATTATTGTGTTCCTCCTATGTAATTATTAGTGTGACGTTTCTGTAATATAAAAATAAAGATAAGACTTGTCAAGAGAAATGTAACGCTTCCTATTAATGCTTGTATGTCTATTTCCTTTCACGAATAATAAGACGATTTTTATTTCCATTACCAATGTCACTTCATCGAATAACTAATTTACCTGTGATTAAATTAAGAAAGTTAAATAACTAAAGAAATTATATATATCATGAGAAAAATTACTAATTCGCAGAAATATGCGTTTGTATTTCTTGATAATATTACATTTAATTGACTTTGTCGCAATTTTTTTAAATTGTTCATTATATATTTTTTTTCTGGATTTATAAAACCTTCGTGCTAAATATTTATTCTTAAATCATTCTTTTGTACTAAGTAATTTTATGGCAAACTTTGATGTTTTCCAATTTAAAAGTTTTTCTCTTCTGATATTTTACTAATTGTTTCAATTAATTCTGCAATATTTACAATTCAATAGTTCTAATATTTTTATTTATTATTTGTAATCTATTATGCATTTATATATATGTTAACATTAAGTCTATTTAACACACACACACATACACACACAAATGTATATATATATGTGTGTGTGTGTGTTTGCGTGTAATTAGTTTTCCATAATTATGAATCACGTTTTTACTAAAACTTATTTCGTTTCATCCCTATGTTATTTTTTCAATATCTCTGTACATTTCGTTCATATTTGCTTAATGTACATAAGTGATATCATCTGCGCATATGAAATACTCTCGAATTATTTTTATTACCAAATAATAAGTCTTTTAAAAACATTCATTGTCCATTTAATCCTGACACTACTAAATGTGAAAAAAAAACCTCATTACTTAAAAGATAAATAGAATTATTTCTCGTTTAGGGTTTTAGTTTGAAAGGTAATTTACGACTAATTGCATACCACTTGCAGACAAATAAAAAAAAAATAATTAAAAACTAAAACAGAAACCACAAACCTTTTCGGAAGTACTTAATTTTCATTTTTATTTCATTTACACTCTCCTCGCTTAAAAATAAACATATAACGCTCTCAACACCTTTTCAATACCACAAAAAATATTTCTGCCAGATGAGAAATTGAGAAAACAAAAATTTACAGAGCAATTAGCCCGACATGTCTTAGAACTCACTAACTAGCCCTCTCAAGCATAGTTAGAAGGAATCTAATTGGCACTGTAAAGGTGTTTTTAATTGCCATTCCTCTGTGACTAAATTTCAAAGCACTGACTTTATTATACCACGTAACAATAGATTTCAAGAACACGCTCTCGCAACTTTTCCTTACCCTCTACTGTATTTGTCAGAAAGCATTGTTGAAGGTTTTAGAATGTTAGAAGGAGATTCTAACAATAAGAAGTTGTACGAAACTCTGCAAGTGTCATAAAGTATCTGCAAACAAATAAGAGTACATTTTCTCCAAAGCTATTTCAAATTTTACGAGATAAACTTAGCCCAGAAAGTATGCATACGTATTATTCTTATTGGTTATTCAAAACGACTTCCTTCTTCTATTTTTTTTTTTTTTTTATTCTCTTAAACAGATTCCTGTTTAGTGACACTACAGAAGGGGAGTTGTATAAAAAGCAGCCGTTCCTTTTCAAAAGACTTTTATTTTTAACAAAACTCTCTTAAAGATGGTTTTAAGCAACACTGTATATGAATGGGGAGAAATGTTGCATTAAAATTCTTGTTTAGATATATTCGGTCTCTTAGATCTCGAATAATGTAAGTTTTTATGTGACACTTCCGTGAACTAACGGTTCCAGAGTTTCTATGCTTTCACAACGCGACTAATTTACAATTCTGCTCTGCGTCCAAAGAGTAATCTTCTCAAAATTCTCTATGTTATGAAAGAGAAAACACATTTAGAAAATAAACAGTTTATATGATGTAATAGTTTATGTAAGTACAATATTATGTAAGATGTATTTAATTAGTATTTAAGAGTGCATTTTCGTTTCTACAGCATTTCGAATTTGCAGCAAAATATTTTCATTTTTTCCATAAATGTTTATCCCTTACCACTTGTCATGTATTGAAAATAGTTCCTAACATATGGAAAATAGAAAGGTTTTGGTAAAATGGTATGTAGAAATATTTCTAATTTAATACAATGACCATCTATAACATAATTTTAACGCTATTGTGGAATATTTTTCTTCAAATGTTCTTATGTAAATATTTGTCATTTTTAAGGAAAAATATCGGCAGAAGAACCCGAATTTATATATTTATTGCTGAAATACAGAAATTCATTCTTAGCGAAAGTTTTAATTTCTACTATTGTAATAAATGTAAAAATTATCAACAATTGACAAAGTTAATTTTTTTATTAAAAAATTCATAAAAATGGTGACATAAAGTTTAGTCAAAGGTAGAAATTTATTAATAGATAAGGATTTTTCTTTTGTTGAAACTAATGTTAGGTTTACTTACTTTCAATATAAGCAATGAAAACTTAATAGATTTCTTTATTCACTTTGTAGTTTAGAAAAAAACTTATAAACAAAGGAAAGAAATTCTTTCGAGGTTTTTTAATTACAGAACAATACAAACTCTTTATCATCAAAATAATATGCCTTTTTATCGCAACTCAAAAAATAGCGAATTGGTAAAAACAATCAAAATCGATTATCAAAATAGTATTTCAAACTGAGACAAACATTATAAATTTCTTGTGAATTTCTTAAAATACAGTACATTCTTAACTTCCAGATTCCAGATTGAAAAAATCCGTCATAGAATCTGTCTAAATGATAATAAAAATTTTAAAGAAGTTCAGAAAATCATATTGAGTTTAATTGGTAGCATAAAGCATGTTTGGTTCGTACTTAGTATCCAATAAAGGCAGCAGCTGCTAGTGTCTGTTATATAAAATCGTTTTTTCTTGGATCTTTTTATAGATTTAATTCTGCTCTGATTCAGTAACTATTAAAAGAAACTGGTAAACCCTCATTCGCGTAGACCTTAGATTGAATAATTATTATTAGAGACACGTCTACAGAGTACGTTAATTTATGAAACCATGTCTCACATCTAAAATTATCACAATTGCCAGAGACCACCTGCGGTATTGAAGGAAACACTTATGGTAATATAGCTATCAAAATAAATCTGTGTTGCATTAGAAACAAAAGAAAAAAAATATTAACTGTTTCTGGATATATGCCAAGTACCAAGTAGATTTTCAATAAAAGAGACGACTGTGTCTATGAAAACCACTTTCCTTGAAAAAAATTGGTTTCGCAAGCCGCTGGTTTTCATTTTTAAAAAAGAAACACACGGTGTGTAATAATTTACATATGAAACCAAAAAAATCTAGGCAAAAATGTTATTTAATTGATTACATTTAATTAATGTTTTCATGTATACCTTTTACTTCGAAAAAAGTTGCATCAAAATTTAACCTTAATACCGGATTTAAAATATCTCAAACAACAATCACTACAATGTCACATACTAGAAATAAATTTAATAAATAATAAGAAATCAAAAAACAATATTTAAAAAATGAAGTGATATCTACCAGTTGAAAGAAAGATTTGAGAAAATATATTTATATTTGTATCAAATAAATTATTTTATACATTTAATTTCGCAATAAAAAATATATATGCAACGGATTAACTTATGAAACGTATGTAATTAATGTATGACATAATCAACCAGCATATTTCCAGTCTATTAATATATCTTCCTTTTCACGTACTTTCATTAAACATCATACGATTTATACTTTGGAGCACTTATAAACACATTTAACACAGATTATATCTCGAAAACAAACATACAAGTGTCATCTCTTAAGTAGAGCATTAATTCAGAAACACGAGTAATGAATTGCGTAATAAATTGCATTAAAGCAATCCAATATTTTTGTAGCCGGATATGTTTTTTTTTTGGAAAATCGTTACTTAATATTTGTTCTATTAACGATTATAGTTCCTGCATATAATTAAAGTTTACGTTTCGCTTATATTTTTATTTTATTACAGAAATGCATTCTGAACATATAAAGTTTTCTTGCACATTAGACTTTGCATGCAAAGTAAGTGAAATATTTGTTTATGTTAATTGTTGCATGCTTCATTAATACAAAGTAACTGAAATTTTTTCTTTCATTTTTCAATGATTTGAAAAAATGCTGTTGTTTTCTATTACAAGTATATTCTTCTAATTTTGAACATTTTCTGCTTGTTGTACTATAATATATCACGTACTTTATTATTTTCTCAAACTTTTTTTTACTTTATTTTTAGAGTTAACAGACAAATATGTACTATAATGTGTTTATATATATATATATATTATTTAGCAATATATATATATATATATATATATTATTTATTTATTGAACTTAAATATTCTCTTTCGCGCTTGGGAATAAATGAAATATTTGAAATGGTAAAAAAAATTAAGATATTAAAAATAAAAACTTGTTTCAGTAATTATCTCATGAAAATAAACGTTTTAGCAAATAAAAAACTACCTTAAGCCTCATAAATAGGAGGTGCGCTTTTGAAATACAAATTTTGAAAAACACAAAAATTTGTTCCGATATATATACATACTTCACGTACTAACAATTAAATATTACAAATATAAGATTAATTAAAATTATATATACTTTATAATTAAATTATAAATTACAGAAAAACTGAATCAAATTGTTTATGAATAAAAAAAAATTACTTCTTTTTTAACACCACATCAATATAAAAGAAGCATGATATTGTGCTGTCTAAAGAAATTCATCTCTCACTCTTTTTCTCAAAATCCTCTTAATACTATTTGAAGCGTTAAACTGACTGAAAAGAAATCTACTTATCGTTTCAATTTTTAAACAAAGTATTTCTAATTACTTTATCTATATATGGAATTAATATAACTGGATGGCTTCATTTTCAAAATTTGGAGATAATTAACGGAGTATAAAAACTATATTATTTCCTCTCCAAATTACAGCTTTGTAATTATTCTAATGGTCCTACTCGCGTACTTTTATAACTAACACTTTCATTCTTAATAATCAGTTAAATTAAGCAGTCTATTTTTACTTCTTAGAAACCATATGATAATTAATTTTAATTCCATTTTGTAAGATATTTTCCTGCACATATCTTGAGCCTGACCAGACAAACCGTAAAATATATTTTCAAATACAATCAAAAGGAAATTGTAAAGATAAACTTCATGCTAAAAATATAACTACTAAATGTGGTAGGGAGCTTTTGTCTACATTAATTAAACACTTGCAATTGTAAAAAAGTTGATTAACTTTATTTCAATTTTTTAAAATTGTTTTTAACTCACGGGTTATTATTATCATAATAATTAACGTGTGATGAACGCGTATTACTTATTTCAAATTTATATTTAAAATATTTCATGAGGAAACTTAAATAGTTATGTTTTTATTGCTTTAAAGACAATTAAAAAAGAAATACATTTAAAAATAACTTAAGATGTTCCTAAGCAGCTTAATCATTCTAAAATAACCTCCTGAAATATCTTAAGAAGAAGAACCAATTATAAAACCGTATTTTAAAGGTAGCTGATTTTGACAGCAACACAGAATCTGGAGGACCTTTTGTGTTTCAATGAATTATTATATCACTTATTACGTTTTTTCATTGTATCAGTTTGCAATACGGCAATCCTTTTGTATCTTTCCAGAAATTCCCCCTCCTAGAAAAATCCGGAAAAACTTTCCCTACACTTATTTCTCAATCCTGCTTTTGTTCCTAAATGAAGAAATAGCAACTAATGAGATAGCATTAAGAAACCCGTCTTTGCGCTTTTATCAGCAATCGAAGCCATTGTTTGAGATTATTAATCTATTGCTCAGAGCCTTTCCTGTTCTTATTCATAGAGTTTTTCACAATTTTCCCTGCTCGAGAGAGATTTCTTTTTACTATAAATTGAATGGAATTTCATCAGACTAAGGAGGCTCTTACAGACCATACTCTTAAGGCAGGAATCTTCAAATGTTTATCGCCTTTGATGATTCAACTCTTTTTATTAATCATTATTATGATATTTAAAGGAACTAAGTATCAGATATCATTAAGAATTGTGAATGGAGATTTCTTTCGGTTCGCCTTTTTAAATAAAGTAATAACTTTACGTCCGATGTGCTAATAAGGAGTTTTTCGCTAAAAATGCAATTTTTCAAGCTAAGTAAAGAAGGAACTTTAAGACTGTAATACGATTCATTATCAGCACCTCTAGTGAAAATCGTGAATGTATTTTCTGATACACTAATCAAAAGAAAAGATTATATTTATCTAATACGTAATCAATATAAAAGATTTTATATATATATATATATATATTCATTAAAAACCTAATGATCTTTGAGGTAGAAGCCTTTGTGAAGTTTCTGTGAAGAGAAAATAAAATGTTGGATAATGAAGGAATCGTGGGTTGGTTTTTTTTTTTCCAAATATGTATCTAAAACATCTTACTATTTTTGCTACTTGCAAGGCTAATATTTCCCTTTAAAAATAATAAAATTGTAAGTTGACAATAACGATAAATATTTGTCTCGTTGTTTTATATCCAAAAAGTTATAATTTTATCTGTTGCTCAAGAAATTAGATTTCATTTTCCTAAGATTATTATTTATTTTCAGTAGATGTGTATTAAGAAGCTTCTACTGAATAATAACTATTAATGTTTTCAAAGTAACTAATTAATTAAATGCCAGATGTTAATATATATATATATATATATATATATATATATATATATATATATATAGGGACATTTAATAATATTCATAGGTATGGTACATCAGAGTATATTAATGGAATTATTCTAAAACTAATTCCATCTAATAGTGCTTTAATTATGTCATTTGAGAACGCAGTCATACTTAGAACAAGTCGTTTTGTCTCATATTCATCGCAGATAACTCAATTACTTTTCTTTATTTTATATGAGCTTTTGACAGCTAATTAATTTCGAGGGTTCCCTCCCTTTCCAAATACTTAAAATAATAAATGTTCATTCAAGCTAATCTATATTAATGAGAAATCTGGAATCAGAGTTCAGAAAAATATTGTCAGTATGCAATAAATCCATTGAAATGGTATAATATTTCTAATTCACTAAAAAGTTTGAAAAATCCCACTCTTTTAATATTAAAAGAGCGAAAATTTAATTTTAATAGATAATTAGAAACAAAACCTCTAGGCGTGCATCCTATCTTTTCTCACCATGTATTCAATAGTTTCATTTTGTTGATATAAAAACCCCTGATAGTAAGAAATAATACTATGTTTTGATTGTATTCTTTATTGGAAAGTTTATTTATTTTCAAACACATTTTTAATTTCTCTCCCCGCACCTCCATTTCGAAAGTTAACAAAACTTCAACTTTCTCTTTAGATTTCTTTTCACACTATACCTGATTTTCGTAAATTCTTACTATGTAAATCCACATGGAATGACATTTTTTGTTAAAATAATATCTTTAGGAGTTTAACATATATTGCAAATATTCTTTTAATTAACTGTTCAATCCATGGATCATTTCAAAAGAATTCCATTTACACACGCTTCATTTCCTGAAATCCAGACTTACGCTGTTTAACGCAATAGCTTGCACTAACAATTACCATTTACTTTTGCTCCTTTCTCAGAGAGCTGCCACATTCCATTACTTTATTTGCATGAAAGCAAACGCACATTAGTAGTCTGTCTTACTGATAGAGCAGGTGGTACATGACTCACTCAGGAAAACATGTGGAGTAAACAGAACAGACAGCTGTACTTTACCCATTTGAAGTACATTTAGAATTGGGTTGTCTGAAAGGAACTATCATTAAACTGCCGACCTCCATTTATATGCCATTCCGTTTTCAAATTAATCGCCAAAAGTGTTGAAAACATTGACAAATTGCACATTCATTCAGTCTTATTAATATCAGATTGGCGAGTTCGGGGAAATGGGGGAAATAATTTTCTAATACGTGTAGGTTAAGAAGAGTGGGTCTTTTTTCCGTACTCTCTTTTTGTGAGTGTGAGATCTACTGAAGTAGCTAATGGTTGCAGTAGTCGCTTGACTTGAATAGTAATTTTTCGCACTTGGGCTCAGAGAAAAGTGCTTCTGATGGCGGGGTCATTTATATTTGAAAAGAATTGTCACTACAGTATGTTCACTGGTCTCACTAGTAAGGATGTAGAGGAAATAGAAGAGTGTTGAGTATTCTCTCTCTCTCTTTTCAAGGGATCAGCTTTCTACTTAGGAAGTAAATAGCTGTTGAAGAAAATTGGAATCTTGAATTTACGATGTTGATGCCAAAGCTGGCATTTATTTTTTGTGTTTTTAGAATTAACAAGTTTAAAAATTAAGGATTACTGTTTTAAATAGATTTTTCTTCATGTAATGGAAGATAGTTAAATAATTATTGCATCGTAATTCGATTAGATACATTACTGTTTCTTAGAAACTGCTAACTGAACTAAATATTTAGCATTTTTGTGTATGCACTGTTCATACCTAAAATTATACTCATTTTCTTTGAACATCGTAGATTATAATGCTCGTCTAATGTCCAATTTTAATTAATTGTTAAATACGCTTTCAAACTTTTAAAAAAATGAAGGGTAATCAACAAAGTCTAGCAACGCTCTTAGAGTCTAATTTTCAGGAAAACCTTTTTTTTCTGGATTAGTTTTATTCTACATTGTTTCGTGTTAGGATCTCTCATTGTCAAATACTATTAAAAAGTTAGTCCTGCTATTATTTTACTTACATTTTTCATAACCCAACAACATTGCTTTTGGACTTCATTTGCAAAAGTTCTGAATATGATACCAAAACTGTACTTAAATGAAGAAAGGTGGCTACAAAAGCAAATTCTCCAACAATTCTGTGAAAATGATTCCGACTGAAATATATTAATCTTATTTAAATGTATAAATAATTGAAATAGATTTTACAATTCAAGTTATCAAAAATAAACATTCTAAAATGCTATAAATCACACGTACCTTATGAAAGCTTTTTACTATTCATTAATTCATCACTATTTTGACTATAACATCACGTTTTTAAGCATTTTCTGAACTTTAATTTCAAACTGTATTCAGTCTTATTGTTTACAGAGAATAAATTGTTATGACGATTTATGTCCTAGCAGTAACAACTTTAGTTTCCTAAGAATATCCTAAAACTCACAGAAAGAAGAATGTAAGTTGATATCTTAAAATTTGTCAGATTTTAAATAAATTAATACAGCAATAAATTGATATTGTTTCGTTTATTCATAAAACATCTCAAATATAAATTAAAATTATAAATGGGTAAACATATTTAAAATTATTTATGGTAATTATTATTACAAATTCAATTTAATAAATTGAAATTAACTAAAAACTCTGGTAAGCTTATATTTTTACAAATATAAATATTGAACAATACTTTAGGGTATATATTTACAATTCGTGTAAGAGTGGAATTAAAACTCCGTTTATAAGTATTGTATTTAAATATAAATGTATTTTATATTTATTTACTTTCATCTATTAATATCCTTACATATATATTGCAATTAATTCAATAATTTAAACACTTAGCAAATCGGTCCCACTTCCAAGTATTTTTATACTCGATGTATCTTCATTTTTATGCTACATAAAATATTACCCTTTGTTATTTAATATCGTAATTTATTTTACTTTCTATATTATTTATCTTTATTTATTCATTTTGTATACTTCATTTGTTGCAACTAGTAAAATGTTCTTGAGACGCTTTCTCCTTCAATGGCTGCTCCTGAGAACTAAATGCTCTCTATTCACAGGCTCTAACGCTTAATTACCACTTAAATTACGAAACACCGTAAATTAAGCAAATGCTCTCGAAATAATCTAGATAACCCAAGAAGAAATTCGAATCAAATGGCACGTTACATGTATTGTGAAAAGGAATTTCTCCATTTAAGGGAAATAAATTTCTCAATCTAAAAAACTGCGATGTATTTTTGTTTTCCAAAGAAAGGGTAAATACCAAATTGCGTGCGTAGAGGGTTGCAGCTTTTACGATTGAGTCTTTACGTGGTCATTTCTGCAAAGACATATGAAAGTGATGAAACAGCTTCGGGAAATCAGAGAAATTAAGTACTCTTATTGTATTTAAGCACAATTTGTTTAGAAAAAAGGGGTGAATTGCTGAGCTAATCAGTGTTTATATTCTTTATTAATTAAATAATAATATAATGATTATTTTTATTATTTAATATCAAATATGGTTTTAAGAATTGATTTTTAATATAACAAAGATTTTCTCAAAATATTATATTTAAAGTACTCATTAAAAACTTTAGTAGATTCAAAATTAGATAAAAACTTAAAAAAATATAAGTTTTAAGAGCTTGCCTTACATTTCCAAATTTCACTTTTGAAGATTTTTTTTAATAATCTTCATTGCAATGAACGTTTGGGATTTTATTGCATTAATATATTTCGAGAAAGCATTTATTTTCATTTAATATTTTATTTTCAAGGCGTTTAAAGGTTTTTTTTTTTTTTTTTATCAATTTACTCGTCTATGAGTCAATATTTACATGTATTAAATAGTATTGCTTATTTATAAAACATAACACTTGCATATGTTAAAATAAGTTTTTGCTTTATATATACACATATATATAGATTTTATATTTCGTAATTTCTTATATTTTTTATTACATATATATAGTTGGCTTATACTTTAATACATTTATTAATTTTGTGTTTAAAATGCATTCTTAAACTTTTTATGTAATATTATACTTTTAGAAATATAATTATATATATTTTTAATTATATGTTTTCATTTTAATTTTGTATGTTTAAATTACATATTATTATAAGTATCTAAAATTAACTATAATGTTTTGTACTTTTTTATTTTATTTTACCGTACGTTTGTACATTTTGTATTATTGGCCATTTAATAGTCTTAATTTTCTTAATTTTAATTTTGGTATTTATTAGATATATTTTTAATTTACTGTAAATTTATATGCATGTTAAAATACATGTCTATTTAACATTAATAATTAGGCATGAATAATTTATCGTTGCTTTAAAAGTATTTATATATATGTGTGTGTGTACTTTTAAAGCAACGAAAAATATTTCATTCCTACTAACAGTAACAAAAACTTAAGAAAACTTTTTTTTTTACCTAAAAAAGGGTTTCCCGACTTTTTTGTTTTATTATTATTAAACTTTAACGTTTTTCCTCTTCGGCTCGAAATTTAAATAAAATTCTCATTATGCAATCGAATTTCCAACAATATCCTGAAAAAGAAAGATTTTAAACAGGGATGGGGAAAAAGGGCTTGAAAAAGTTCGTAAACATTTGGATATTGAACCTAATCAAGAACCTGATGGTGATCACTACAAGCTAATTGCTTTCCAATACATGCATTCTACAAAAATTGACACCAAACTCAGCTCCAACTGCTGAGGATAAAAAAATAGCGTGTCACTTTTAATTTATAGATGTCGCAAAGAAAAATTCATGCAAAGAATTAAACGACATTTTTTTTTTCTTTATAATAAGAATTCTCTTTTAAAAACATTCCAATTCCTACCTGCAAAAAAACTCAAAATGATTATTCGATGCTGATATTACAATAATTACACTGAATGTGTACTATTATATTAATCATTTTCGCATTAAAACTTAATTAAAGCTAGACATAAAAGTTCACATTCCATTTTCACTGATTTTCCGAATACATATTGCTAATAACTCAACGTATTTGAACATTTAATTGCACTTTATACAATGCATTTGCAGACTAAAGAACTATTGAAGAGTTTAAATTATGCAATTAAACAGCAAGTTTGTTTTGCTCTTTTTCTTTTGTTCTTAAACACTGAATGCAGTGAAATGATTTCGATTTGAACTTTTGAATTAGTGAAGACGCGCAGATATTAACTTTCAAACAGATGTGTGGAAAGTTGTTTCTTTATGGACGTATCAAGCAATATTTTTTTATTTAATTTTTTGTCAATTTGTTTTTACTTTTCAATTGATATTTACATTTAACAAAGACAAGATTCAGTGATAACAATGCCATCGAAGAGTAAAATAATTGTTTATTTCAAAGAAAATATCCGATTTCAATTCAGAACTAAATAACGACAATGGGTATTATTAAGAAAATGCTAATTTAGTTTAATTTTCTTTGTTCTAAAAATCATTAATTTTTAAGACTGTTTTTATTTATCTTAACATCATTTTAATGAACGTTTATATTTTAATTTATCGTTCCTAATGAAGAAATGTTTTACTAAACTTAATTAATTTTCGAATGTTTGAACAGAACAGAAATAATTAGAGTCGGGATTCTCTTTAGTCTTAAGACCTATTCACACATACGAAATGAGTAGAATATAATTTTTTGCTTAAGTGGCTGATTTAACTGGTTTGATACATGAAATCAAATTTGATTTTGTTATAAGAATTTTAGAATTTCGGCGTATAGATTGCTGAATTACAATTGTATTAATAAAAAAAAATCTGATCAAATAGGTTGACAGCAAGAGTTAAATATACTTATATTTCTTTAATTGAACTGTTACTAATATTACTTTATAACATAAAATTATTTACTATATAGAGTTGTCTATTAAAGTTATAAGATTTTAAATTTCTCTCAAAATGCGTAATTCCCGAACAAATGTTTAATGTGTTTTGTATATTCTTATATTAATATCATTTCATTGTTCAAGATTCGTTTTATTTTCACCTTTGGAATCGGTTGAGTACATCGGATAAAGGTTTTAATCGCTATTCTTAGAACAGAATCATTTGGAGCATTGGAAGTTTTCCATTCGAAATATTTGATGAAAGGGGTGTGTGAAGCAGGTCCATATATCAATCAATCATTCAAAATGAAACAGGATTGTGCTCGTTTAGTCCCTCAGTCGAAATATCGATGACTGAAGAATTGACTACGCTACTTCATGAAGTGTTATATTATAAAAAAGAGAATGTTGATTCCTTATTTCAGCGGAATTTGTTTTTTTTTTTATGAAGAGTAGCCGAATTCCGATACTGTATTTCGGTAAAAAGTAAGATCAACTAATTGATGCTATTATAGATTTGCTAGGAAATATATTAGTGTGTGTTTTTAAATATTACGAACGGAATTGTGCCAACTATTATGCTCTACTGTCATTTAGATTAAATAGGTACTAATATTGTAAATGAAAAATAAAAACATCACACTTCAATCTATGCAAGATGTTTTAAGGGTTTATTTTTCTGTTTCTTTTTTAATGGTTCTATTAAATGTTTATACATTATTTTGCAGCACAACTGACCTGAATTCACCTATTTCTTGAATTTATACCAATTTTTGAAATTGTTTTGCTCTCAACGTTCTCTTTGGGTAAATGTTAATAACTATAAGATTAGTGCCTGTTTATATAAATTTAGATATAATTTTAAACGTGTTTTAAAGTATGTAATATTCATTTTAATGTAATGCTTACAAATTTAATATGAGATTCTGTAAAATGCCTGTATATCAATAAATGTTTTATACATGTGTCAGAGCATTTCCGAATGCGACGGATATTTACATTAAGAAAGTTTACTAGATATAATAAGAGAGATTTTTTTTTCATAATTTGCACATACGTTTCCTCAATTGTCAAGTTTTAAAAGGCTCTAAAAAAGTAAAAACTTCAATTTTTCTTAGTAACACTATCCTAATTCAGTAAAATATATTCCGTTCACATTTTTAGTTAAATATTTACTTTGACATGAACAGAAAAGGATCTCAATATTAGTAAATCAATTTAAGCGTAACGGTAGATTTTAAAAGTATTTTATTCTAAATGCAAGCACAAGTACGCTGCAAGCAAATCTATCTATAAATTTCTGAAATCAAATACCATTTAGCTCTCTGCAATCATAAGAGTATATCAAATATTTAATATAATAAATTCAGTAAAAGCAGTGTGATTAGATTTACTAGCATGACAAAACCAATCATTTAAAACTGTAAAATGTTATTTTGCTTCAGAGAGGAAAAACTACGTTTGAAAAAGAGAGAAAAGTCCATGATAAGGGTGAAATCTGTGAAAAGTAGTCGGGATTCAATCTCATAAATATTCAGTGCGTCAAACGAAAGAAGTCCCTGTAAATGAACGTTGATGATTTCTTTCAAGATAACACTCTTCATTGTTCCATTTTCCCTAGAAATCTTCACATTTGTCAAAGAATACTTCAATTGAGTTTAAAGGTATGTAATTCAACTTTAAAGAGAGGACATACAAACCTGTTTATTAAAAACAGATGGCATGAAACCTTGTTTAACGTGCTAATGTAAAAATATCTCGGAGAAATTTTACTAATTTTTTTCCGGTTGATATCATCGTTGAATATTTATTGTCATTGCTTGTATACTTTAATTCACAACGTTGTGCATATTCGTTTTAAAATAGATTAAAAAGTATAATAGCTTCTATGATTACATGATTTTACCAGTTCTACTTTTTTCACATTAAATGTTGTCTCATTAAGTACATTCAAAAACCTCCCCCAATTTAGTTCTAATGCAAATAACTTCCGATTAAACTAAACCGTATTATTTATAATCTGAATTATGTAAGACATTTATTTTCTAGCAAGTATTATCAACAGCAGTATTAGCAGGACTTAGGGAGCTCGATGAAAAATTGCAGCACATAGATGCTTGCTCAGTGTGTTCTCCATTACACCCGGTCCTCATTGATGACATTTGGACTCGTATGAGAGGGCGAACAACATTCCTATTTCTCGTGATTTTGACCTTTTAGACTCAATTCTCCTTGGGACAATAAACACCCCTGTATCAGATATACAATTTTGAAGCGGTCTTTTTTTGTTACTTTTGGGGTGTACCAATAGCTTATTACATTAAATTATCCAACCAAAAGAAAAGATTATGGCCCTTAGTTTTAGAAGAGGTGGGACCATTTTCCTTTAACACAAAATTTCCTAAGAGAACGGAATTCATATATCTACAAAACATTCAACTAGAAAGGCGTGTCCGAGAACAATGTTATACTAGTGAAAGACTTCTAGTGAAAGACTTAACCCCTAAAATGTCATGTTTACATAACACATGTAAGTAGGATAAGAACTTTACCTTGTAACTATATATTTTAATATTTTTAACTAATTTCAATAAATTAGTACTCCAGGTATCTTACTTAAAACTTGAAAAAAATTTCACATTTTAAATGTATTATGATGAGACATAATGCAAAAGTCCTCTTATCTTAAGACATTGATGTTTGTTGATTATGTACGTTACTTATGGGTAGGTAGGACTTTTAAAAGGCAGTAAAGTATGATTACACCATTTTAATATACATACATACACATACATACACACACACACACACATATATATATATATATATATATATATATATATATATATTACTTAGAAATAATATAATGCTCTATAAATGTCTCTTATTTGATTTCTTTGTTAAAGTGAACTATTTCTTTCATCATTTAAATGAAATTTTGAGATTTGGGGTCATTCTTACATTAATTAAATCCCTGAATAATCGTAATTATTGTCTTCAGCCATTCACAGCAACTCATCAGAAGCGGGATATAAACTAACGATGAACTAGAGGCATTAATTTAATTTTTTTCGATTACATTTTATTCTTCCTCGATAACAAGACAATTTCTATTACGAGGATGTGTGTTAACACCCAAGGATTTTTTTAAATTCGATTAGAATGTTATATGAAGAATTCTACATCAGCTTTGAACGATAAAAGGGGTACGTATGTTTATTTTTATAATTGAAGATGAAAACCTTAAACGATATTAATGAAATAAATATTGCATTGAGGAATTCTAGAGTAGAAAAAATAAGAGTATTACATAAATTTATTTTTAATTCTGACGGAGATCGCTTAAATTGAAAGAGAGTAAAACATTTTCCTGGCTTTGGTTTTCATACCGAAAGTTATGGATCTAAAAATAAATTACAAAACCTGAATGATTCATTTGAGCTCAAAGAACTTATTACTTTATGCAATATATTAAATGTTCCATTTGATGGCACGAAACAGGAAATTGCAAGTAGAATTCTATGTATACTTTTCGACCTTGAAGCGTTGGACGAAAACTGCCTGCACTCACGCCTGCATATTGCACTGCACCAGATTACAGTGGTGCTTGGCTTGATCATTTTGGAATGATGCTGACTGGGGACGTATATTGTTTAGAGACAAATCCCACATCCAAGTGTATCCTGATGGTCCTCGAAGTCCTGTCTGCCCAGGGCAGCGTGCCGATTCTGCTTTCACTATTGCACACCACATAGGCCCTTAAACAGGAGTTTTGGTCTGGGGTGCCATTTCCCTTGATAGCCGTACCCCTTGGGTTGTCATTAGAGGCACACTTACGGCACAGCGGTACGTCGACGATATTCTAAGGCCTGTTTTGCTATCGTTCCTTCTGAAGTACTCTGGCCTTATCTTTTCCGCTAGATAATGCCAGACCACATACGGCACGTGTTGCTATGAATTGTCTTACAGCTTGTCAAACACTTCTTTGGCCAGCCAGATCTCTCTCCGATCGAGTATGTCTGGGATATGATGGGAAGGCGACTGCATCTACCAGGAATGTTGATGACCTAACCCTACATTTGGAGCAAATTTGGCGAGAAATACCGCAGGAGATCATCAGGAAGCTTTATCACTCTCTGCCACGTCGTGTGGCAGCTTGCATCCAGGCCAGAGGTGGCTCAACACCTTATTGAGCTCGTTAATTTGTAACTATGTAACTCTGAAATAAAGCATTCAATTTTTCTGAAATTTTAATCATTTTTTATTCTGTACATAATTTTCCTATCCACCAATTTTTGTCTTCATCGGACAACTCCTTCTTTGCACTACAGTTTAATATTACAAAATGTTGTCTGATCGTGAAACACCTGATGATGCTGATAAAGTGACGATGAATGGAGATGCTCAAGCTAATGATCTTGAAGCTGAATTTCAAGCCATTTTTGTAGCTCAAAGAGACGATATAAAAAAACATACGAAACAGACAGCAGATCTTCAAGATTCAAGACGAAAACCGGAAGAAATGTAACTGAAGAAAACGGGCACCAAAATGTTATATAGTTGGATATCTTGTTGACATCAAAGGAACTCAGTTTGGAATACACATAAAACTAAAGACGAAGTATCTAGGACCCTACAGGATCACTAGACTAATAGGATTAAATACCTATAAAGTTATTAAAGAGAGAGGCCACGAAGTACCCAACCGTATGACGTCATGTGCTAAGTACCTGAAACCATGGAGCCTAAAGCCTGAACTTTAATAACATAAATATTTCTTTTTTCAGAACTTTTTGATGTTTTGTTTTTTTTTTTTTTTTTTTTTTTTTTTTTTTTTTTTTGGGTATTTGCAGCGTCGTCTGGAGGACCAGCCAAATCCAGGACGACCGTGTTATGTGGGGCTCAATAGCGTCATTTGCTCCACAAGCAAATGAGTCAGATTTTGTAAATATTTTCTGCTTATATTAATTAAATAGTTGTGCTCAATAATCGTATTTATTGTCGTCAGCTGTCCACGACACATACGCACACACACAAATATATATATATATATATATATATATATATATATATATATGTGTGTGTGTGTGTGTGTGTGTGTGTACATGTGTGTAGTACTTAAATATGGCATTAGTATTTATTATGATGATTAGAATTTAAATACAGAATTTAAAATCAAATTAAGAGCATCATTTTTATCATTGGTTCTATTAAAAACGAAAAAGTCTCAAGACTATGGTACTCTTTAAAGAGCGGTTGGTTAGTAGTTTGAAATTTAATGACACTGAATCCTCCCAGGATATACTGAGCCAATCGAAGGTTGAAGGTGTTAACATTTTATCATAAAAAGCAAATTAAAAGTTATGTTTAGGATAAAAGCAAATTGTGCTAAAATTATATGTAAGGTGTAAAGTCAATGTCATGTAAAAACAGAAAGAATTTGGTTGGTAATTTTCTCCAACCACGTCAAATAAAGATAGTGTATAAGATTTAAAATGTTTAATACAAAATTAAAACTTTGTTTTTAAAATGAAAAAATTATTTATTTTCCAGTGCACACCATTTTGGTTGTCATCATGAACAGAGCTCGAAACAGAGTTTCTGGTATCTTTTGCAAGTATCTTAGAATTATAGTGTACTATTTTGAATGTGCTAAAATAAGTTTCATAAGGCATTAATCCTAGTATTAAGCTCAGTAGTTTCTTACATGAGCCGCTAAAACTAATTAAAGCCTAAATTTAATTTGCTAATATCTCAGTATTGAGATAAAAGACATATTGAAACATATTAAGAGCAATAGCTTCATTTGCTTGCCATGCGTAGGATTCCATCCAGAGTTCTCAATAGCTTCTCACCAAATGTTCTGAAAACTCTTTTTATGGAAGAAACACGTGGCTAAGAAGCATAAAAATCTCTTCGCTATAAAGCTAGAGAATTCAAAGAATGACTTTTCATTTTATGGTAACCTTGTGCGTCTTGCGCATCATTTTATGCCGATAGTAAAAAAAGTTTTAACTTCAGATCAGAGGAAGCCGTCATATTTTAATATCTTCCGAACACGCTACGTCTTATTTTTGTATGTATTATGCATACTGCTTTTATACAATGACATGCCTATATCACTCAGACCGAAATTAATTATGTAATATTTAGTGATGGTAGCAGTTTTACGGAGTTACTTTTAAGAACAAGCATAAAACGTGAAAGGTTATTCGCTGTAAAAACAACTTGCAGAAGTCTAATATTTCGGAGTAGTTGAATAGCGCAAAAAAACGCCATATTCCGAAATATTAATCTGTTATGAAAGTCAGCCATTTCAATTTTGCTTCTTAAAAGTGGGTAAGTAAAGATGTTTGAAAACTGCTGGTTGAAAATAGTTTTTTATGCATATTTGTTGCATTTGCATAATTTAATGGAAATTTGGAGTCTTATTTTATTTCATAAAAACCTTTGAATAAACTTTATGCCAAGCACAAGATTTTGTTAGAATCGTTTTAATTTTAATACCGCTAAAAGATTTTACTTAAATTTTTTTATAAGAATGAAAATATTTAGGAGAAATAAGAATAAAGAAATTTAGAATGCATAACAGATTTTAAATTTATTTGCCTTCTTTGCAAATATAGTTTTAATCATTTCAAATGATCATAAGCGTCTGCTTTAGATACGATTTATTCAATGTAAGAAAAGTTCTGCGGGAATGTATATTTTTCTATATTTTGAGAGCTTTCTTTTAAAATTAATTACTGTTTCAGTCGTTTCAATACTCTTTCAGTACAAAGAAAATAAATCTTTAAACCTGTTGCATCACAGTAATTTTAGTGATTTCCCTAAGTATTTTTATAATTAATTTTTGAACAAAATTTTTTACAATAATATGTTGAACTTTAAATAGCATAAGACTATTCTTAAATGAATGATCGAGTACGCATTGTTATATTTGATAATATCATATGTATTTAAAATGAATTTACTTCAAACAAAACTATCAAATGATTTGAAGAGTCATAATTTCATAATGTTAAACTGAGCAAATTACGTATTTTTACTGATTTTGTACAAAGTGTTTCTCAAATCTAATCGAAAGTACCTGGGAGTATGCTTTATGTGTTCTTCCTATAGGTCATATGAATGTCTGGAAATTTTTTCTATTCAAAATACCTAAAAAGTTCTAATTACCTTAACTGTGAACGAAGCATTTAGTGGCAAAGCTTCGTTTAGTCTCATATCTTATTTGAATAGATGAATAAAAATAACTTTTGTTTAAAAAGAGATTCAATAACTTTCAAAGAATACAACGAATGCAGGAATAATGAAAAAAATTAAAAATTTTGCATCAAATTAATCAAAAACTTACATGGTGAGTTTAAAACTTACATTATGGTGATTAACAATACATTATTCTAACAAAATTAAAATATTAACTTCCCACCAATCAATTACTTTTAAAAAAATTACTTAAGATTATTTTCAATATCTATGTTAATGCATTAATTAAACACATGAATCAAATTCTTTGAAACGAAGTATTTAAAACGAAAATTATCCCTTTATTTCAAATTTGTAAGCAATTGCTATATTTCAAAAGTACACCTAAATATTGCATAAGTCCCAAGAAATTAACTTTATATCTTCATATAAGGAGTGTTAACATAACATTATTAGCACAATACAATGTCCAATTTCAAAAAGCAAAAAAAAAAAAAAATGATACATAAAAATTGCAAATTTGTTACCCAGATCTAATTTTTTGATAAAATGTATTCCTTTAAATAAATGAAAAGTGAAGAAAATTGAAATTACTTGAAATAAAATACAATAGAAAACGAATACAATAACTCTTATAATGATACAGTAACTGCACACTAAAATTAGCTATTCATGAGCACAGTCAACTAAACAATAAAGGAATAATGAATAATACATTAAGTAAGAAAGTATGACAATGCTATAGTTTACAATGAAATTCAAATTCAACAGGAATTCTAGATACATCTAATATATACACATACTTACATTTTAAAATTTAAACAGATCCTCTGATTTGAAAGAAAGGTAGAAAATCCAACATAGAAAAAGGGATACTTTACAACCACAAGGCGGTGTGTTTCTCTTTACATATAACATTACAGATCACTGAAATTCCCTTTTTTGTGTGGACAGAGCGGCCTCCTGAACCTCAAATTAACTTTCATGTTCCCATTTTTTTTATTTCCTTCCCGAAAGTTCACATATTTGCCTTTGTACTGCTTCTTTGCGAAGAAGTTGGCATTTAGGGGAGGCAAGACTGCCTGAAGACTCAAGAACGAATTTGTAAGACTTTTTTTTTCTTACCTGTCGTCACATCAAATATATCTTTGCTTGAGTATTTGAAGGACTAAAAAAGATAAGGAAAACAACTTGGTGAAAACTGGGTTTTTCCTAGCTAAATTAGATCATTTAAATTTATAGTATGCAGGTTTGGGTGCTTTGATGCATTTGTAATGAGTCATTCATTATATGTGAATTGGTAAAAAAAGGAAAGAATTTTTATCTGTAGATGTAACGTATCGTGTGCTGATGGATTGCAAGCTAATTGTTTTATAGAAAAATGTATAAGAAGTTAAAATTTGAAATACTCAAACTTTAAGCGTATTATTAAATTAGTGGGGTTATTTTTAAGATATAATTTTTTTTCTTCCATATAGCAAAACTTCGAAATTTAAACTCTTTGATATGAACTCTTATGCCAAAGTTTTCATCAACGGTAAAACCCTAGATAAATACTTTTAAAATGTAATTTTGCACTATCCACGATTTTCTTTTAACTGACCTTGAGGACTTTTTATAAAGTTAATTACTCAAAATAAAGCATCCCCCCTACCAAATAAAAGGAGACCTACTCAAATTAGATGAACTAAAGAAATGAAATAAATTGAATAGAAGAAATATAAACATAAGCGAAACCCAACTGAATATAGAGGAAGTTGAAAGTTAATGGTTGGAGGATAGTGATTAATAGCGAGTAAGCGTAATTGACGTCTGAACTTGCATCTATTGCTAACAGACTGTTTAGAAGAATCTACTAGAAGGAAAGGACGTTAGTATACCGGCATAAATCACAAGTGCTTGTGATTAAATTAGTTCGGATTCGAGCAAGTAGATAAGAGTCCCATTTGATTATTATTTCATTTTAAATTACACATGTGTAGATGGTTAACAAAATGAGAGAGAGAGCAATTATTAAATATTTATAATTTAACAAAAATAAAAGGTTTTGACTTAAATTTGACTGTTTAATGTATTGAGTGTAAATTTCTATTACTTAAACTTACATTTAAGAATTACAGAATTTTTAAATAATCTCCTCTCCGTCAAGATATTCAGTGAAAACAACAGTATATATATATATATATATATATATAAATTTTGTTTGGCCTAAAATCCTTCGAACTTTTTTTTCGAAGGAAGGATAGATTTATTTCGTGCATTTTACCACAAATTAACAAACCTTGCAATATTTGCATAATTACTTTTCATTCGCTCAAGTGAGCTCCCAAACTGGTTAGTTAAGTATTTTTGAATGAAAGTATCGACATAAATTGTTGTAAATTTTATCTGCGTTTAAAATGATTCATTAAATAAGGGTTTGATTTGATTATTAATTAATGTCGTGCTGAGAAACTACGCGAGGCCTTTTAGCAACGGGCCTCAAAATTTTGAACCTCGTTCAAGTGACGAGAACGACATTTTAACCGGCCCCTCCTTCACCAAACTTCCACAAAACGCCAATGGCTAGACTTGGGCAAAATTTAACGTGCATCAACTCCGCTAACTACAAGGCGAGTCTTTAGTGACATCAGAGCTAGATCCTTCGAATCGATGAAAACATTACCGGCCGCTAGTACGCGACCGTGACCACTAGGCTGCAGTGGCCACTCATTAAGGAATGAAGTTTAATTCAATGTTACCCGAAACATTATATAGAACAAGTGCTAAAGAAAAACTTTGAACAACGCCTTAAACAGATTCAAAAAACATCATGACTTACGTAATGAATTATTTTCTACTTAAATTAGTATTTACACAATTTGCGTTGGAATATCTTTCTCATTATCTCATTAAATTACTTGCTAATTATTTAGTCAACTGCTGAGGAATTAAATTTGCTTATGTAACATTTTATGTTTACATAAATTTAGCGCTGATAAAGGTCTTTTCTGCCTTCACTCTGGGAAATTTTCAAGGGATTGTTACGAACAATTTCGAATTTTCACTTGAACGAAACAAATATAAAATACATGGAAACATACATTTTACATAATTGGGAAACGTACAAGAGACTGAATTTACTCATTAAAATTTAAAGGGAAGACTGCATTTTCCATCAGTAATATCACATACTGAGTATTTCGTTGTAGAGCTTTTTATTGAGCAAGACTGAACTTCTAAATTGCAGTCAAATGTTACAAGCGAGTAACATTTCCAATAATAGATTGTACTTCCACTCTGAGCATTTGTATGTTGTTTTATGTTCCTAACTTTTCAGTTCACCTTAAGGAGGTTTTACGTGTTATTTAGCGAGAAAGAGTATTGAGTTTTAAATAATGGCAAACAGTCAATTTGAAATTATTCTTAAAACAACTGGAAACAGTTGGATCTTTCATGCGATTCGTAAGTGAATTATTTTGCATAAAATATAAATCTATATTATTTCAAATAAAAATTTATTTCCATTTAATATTTTGAGAATTAATAAAGGTAAGAGAAAGAGAAGAAAAAATATCTTAGGTGACTGGTCAAGGTCTATTGAAATATAGGAGTTTATTCGTAAAATAAAATGATTTTATCGAATGTTATTGATTTAACTATCACAATTACCAATTTATGAATTTTTAATCATTTAAATATTGAAACTCCTTGATGTAATAATTGCATCAAGTGGATTTTATTGTTCAGCTTTTTTACATCTCCTTACTTAAAATGTAGAGTATCTTTCTTTTTTTTTTTTAATCATTATTAATCTACATTCAGTAATGTGTCATAGAAGAAACGGGTTTACGAGTGTTTTAATGGTTTCAACATTCAGAGACGTTACGTTATAATAGCTACTGTAATAAAATGAATATCATTAATTTGAGCAAAATTTCCTTGGAACATTTAAAACGCATTACTTCAAAACGTAAAATAATTTTTGTTAGAATATAGCACTGATAATTTCAAGAAAGTTTCAAATTGTATCATGAACCCTCGTATCATGAAAAAAATATGGAAGTCAGTATAAAAAAATATCGAAAAAGTAATTGTAATGATTGCAGAATGCTCTCCTTAAAAATAGTTTTCATTCAGAAAATTCAAAATGCTACAAAAATTTTAATTTCATAGGTAATACAGTAATCTTTTTTATATATTCTTTTCTCTACTATTACATTTCTCGTTAAAATTACACATTAATAATTATAAACACCATTAATACATGTATTGTAAAATCAATACCTTTACGCATATTGATTATTTTTTATTGTTGCGTATATTCTCCTATCAAAAACGGTAAAATAAATGAAAATGTTGCAATTCTTATAAAAGATTATGAATTACTCTCTCTCAAGAGTCCTTCCTCCTATATTTATAGAAAATGGAGTTGTTTTTTTTTTTTAAAAAAAAAAATAACTGTGGATTATATCGTTGCATCCTGGAATCCTATTCTGAGTAATTTTTGAAACAAATATAATTCAAAAAACATGTGTTTATTGAGAATTTTTTTAATTTCCTTGTAAGCCTTCATTAAGAAGTCAATGACATCTAGATTAAACAAAGCGGAAGAATATATATGGTATAAAAATATTCATACCATATAAATTCGGAATTGGGAAAATTACTTACATAGAACCACATGTGAAAGAAAATCTTTAATTTGAATAGCCAGTTAGTTTCAAAAATATGTACCTCAAATTATTTAATTTCGAAATTAATGCATGTCTATAGAAATGCAATTTTAAGGCTTTTGGGAAACTGAAACATTCCGTTTTCTTTTTCTAAAGAAAAGCAAGATAACAAAAGACAAATAAATGAAGAATTCTTGATTGGAAAATCAAAGTAAACAATAATCGATTATTAACAACAAGCGTTATTCAAATGAGATCTTTGGGATAATCTAATGCCTTTCTCTATTGATTAATTAATAGTTTTCAGTGACTTCTTTTGTATCTTGAACATACATCCGTTTTTAAAAATCAATTGTTCTGTACTCAAATTGTTATTTTTATTAAAAAAATTTCTTGAAATTCAACAAAGCCTTAAAGTTTTAATTCTTATTGTATATTTAAAGGATTCACCCATGTGATTTTGATATATTATCTAAAAAATTCAGTACTGAAAAACTATTTAGTATTTCACACACACAAAAGAAAAGAAAAAGGAAAAAGAAATTCACTTCAAAGCTCAACACTTTTTGTATTAATATTTTAGTTCAAAGACGCTTGAATTAAATTCATATGCTTTGCTTGTTTAATACGAATAGAAACTATATGAAATATAATGTTAAATTTTAAATTACGATGAGCAGTCTAAATATGTATGAAATTAATGACAAAAAAACTTCAACTCAAACAATTCTGAAACTATCTTAAAAGAAATTAGTGAATATATATGATGTAAACATTTAATTAAAATCTTTTGAAAGATCTTATGGAAGATTCAGTAGAAATTAGAAATCATAGAAACTTGAGTTTTGCGAGCCTCCTTAAGAAGTTTTGACAATTTTTATTAAAAAGGATCGTGCTGTTCTGAAAAACATTGTCCTATTAACAATTTTTGAAGAGCTGTTACTAAAATTCTTATTAATGAGCTTTTTGGAATAACTAATAATTCGTTCTTAGATAAATAAAAGAGAAGGAATATGTCTAGTGGGAATTAATACGACTTTCTTCACAGCGACTTCTATTGCAAATGGTTTATAACTATAATCATTATTCATGAATTAAAACACAGTCATCTCCATCTAGGTTCACCTTAGTAGTCACGGAAATGCACTAAAACTTTTCCGAAAGCGTTGATGTATAGTTTCACATGAAACGTGCTTTAATGAAACCCCATGATTAAATTAACTATTATAACATACAATATATCTCAGGTAATCTACTCTTTGGGAATCAACCATGTTGCTTAAACAGCAAAATGTTAATTATTTGGGTTGTCCAGCAAGGATAAAGTTGAGAGTTGTAAAAACAATACTAAGACACTGACCACTAAGTGATCATCCCCCTGACTGATAAAACGAGAAAGAAAGTGGGAATCTATTTTAGGCCACCAAGAATGGAAGATGTAAAAAGAAACCAACAAGGAGGGGGAACACAAAGTTACGTTTTTAAAGACTTATTTATTAATTTATTACATGTATATATAAAAAAACAGCTACCCAGGATACAGAAAAACTTCATTTAAAGGACTTAAATAAACTGTAACAGTAATTTTCTAGTGCGTTTCATCACTAATAGATCAAGAACTCTTTAGGATCTACTTTCATGTCTTTGTTGATATTTAGCATATTCAGACAATTTAGTTTCTCTTGACCCATGGTGAAAATGATCATAAGACTTAACTATGTTTGTTCATTTCGCTTATTATATTCATGCTTATTTAATCCTTTATCTAAAAGTAAACTAAATATTAATTCAGTAATCTAACTCAAATTGAAATCTAAAAACTAACAGTGTGATAACAGCGTTTAGTGTATGGACACTTCAAAATTTTTTGAAGTAAAATAAGAAAACACATACTTTTAAATTTGGTTTGGATTTCTTGTTCAAGTATGTTATTTTGTTTTTGAGGGAAATTATGTCCGGGTGTGTCTGTGCCTTCTTTTCCGTATCAACCATTGGTTACTTGCGTTTAGTGAGGTTAAATTTATTGCAATGCCGATACCCTAGAGAAAGAGCGGTGAAAGTTTTTTAAGACTCTGCATTTTGTGGATTGTGATTTAATTTTTGTATCGGATACCTTGTTAGATTATTGCTCCTGCTAAAGTATTCCTAAATTTATATCAAACAGTAAGCTCGCATAAAAGATGTGCCGTTATTTCTTAATCTTTAAATGCGAAAATTAATTTGGGAAAAATGAAAGGCAAAGCGAAAGGTTCTTGAAGTACCTGCTATTAATTAATAAATGAATTTGATTAATTTTTAGCAAGTCTTGATACTGAAAGTAAAAGTAGTAAGAAGCAATTTTCAGAATACCTATTAAATTTAAATGGTGTTTTTAAGTATATAAGGATTCGACTTGAAATAGGAAACATGAATGTATTTTGCTCTTGGTATGAAGCCATCTAGAAATGCTCATATTCTGATTCTTGGAAAATCTTGATTAATCATCTTGATTTAATTACTTCACTCAATTGCCTTTTATTTTTGATTGCTACATTATTTATTATTATTACATTATTATATTAATGCCGATGCAAGGATTTTTGGAATCATTAATTCATTTGAAGTTATATGTATTTATTGGTGAAAAACATTAAATGTTAAGTTACATGAAATGACTATCATATAACATTCCAAATATTTCTATTTAAGAGTTTCAGTGGAAATTGAATGACATTTAAATGACGGGGGATGAAGTTGTCGAATATAATAGCTCAATAAATGTCAATGGAAACAGAAAAAAGCAGCAACTTTGTTTAAGTATTAAAATGTGTGTAGTGTGTACTGAAAAATCTAAATTGAATCTTGAACAGAGGATTTTATATGTCAAAACTTTCACTCAATTCACTGTGCAAATTTTATATGAAATATATTTTTAAATTGTTTTTAGGATTCCTCTCTTTTCTTCGGGCCAAAATCTTTGGGAAACAATTTAAAAGGGGAAAAGCAACAAAGAAGAAAATCCCCTGTCCACGACTTCCTTTGTTATTTTTGCTTCAATTTTCTGTGTCCTTTTGCGAATTTCTATTTCTTCTACCCTAGTTCAAAATAAGATTTTATGGTATTCGATGATTTATTTTTTAAAAATTGTGTTCAAATTTAGAAACCATTGAAAATGTCTGCATGTTATTTTAGATATTCTTGTGACTTATCATTTCCTTTAAAGTAATGAAAAAAAAAACCCTATTTAAACTATCATAGAATATTTTGACAATTTTTAAGGCATAATAAAATTTAATATTAAATAAAACCATAATTTTTATCTTCTTAATCTGACTTATCTGTATAATTTAAATCATTATTCCTCCCTTCTACAAATACATCACTTAGCTCTTTCAAAATCATTCTGGTTTCTTCCGGATTAAGAAAATGCTTACTAAGAGCTCTACTGTTCAGTAAAATGGCAAAACACGCCATGCAAGAAGAAAAAGTATTAAAAATTTTTCCATGCAAAGCTTTGTGAAGAGCATTAGGTCACCATAGAAGCTATTTATTTCAAAAATTAATACATGATTAAATTAGATATTAAAATTGAAGCAAACGATAAAATGATAACGGAATGGATATTTGATTTACTTATTCATTCATTCAATCACTCGCTCTCTCCCTCAATCACTCATTCTTTGACTCATTTATTTATTCATTCACTCATTAATTTATTCACTCATTCTCTCACTCATTCACTAATTAATTATCTCATTCGTCCGTTCATTCACTCACTCACTCATTCATTCATTCTCACATTGACTTATTCATTCACCCACTCACTCATTCATTACCTCTTTCATTCACTCACTCTCTAATTCATTCCTTCATTTGTTTATTTATTTGGATCAGGAAAGATTTTCAAAAAACACTTTTGTCACTAACTAAAACAATAGCCTTTTGGGTAGCCAAGGTTATATGTGTATATTAGAATCTTTGTATCCTCCATAGAGCAATGTATAAGAAATCTTTCATTAATCTTATATATTTCAGGGCAAATTAAGGATATGAGCCTATTAGACACAACCAGGTGAGATGCCGATTTTTTTATGTTAAGGGAGGGAGGGGAATTCTACACAAGTCTGAAACAGTTATAAACTAAATAAACGTATATATTTGAGAAAAACTAAAAAAGTAAGATGTCCTGATTTAAAGTCAAAATAGCTATCCTGAAATAAATTATAAAAATGGGAATTATTAGACTATATCAGAGAAGGGAGGTTATGCAACACATCATACTGATGTAATCTAGCTTATTCAGTTAATATCTGTAACGTCTTAGAGAACATTGGTTAAAATCCTTCCCTCTTCTAAAAATTAAAGCAATTTCAATTTAAATTAACATTTTTATAGTTTCAAAGGTTCATTCCAAAATTGTTCTAGAAAAATCCCCTTAACTTAAACGTTTTCAATATTTATCAGATATTCAGTGTCGCGTGTTAGAACTTTTATTATTTACAAATACTGTATGAATTTAACTTTTACATCAAAAATGGAAATACTAACAAAATAAAATATGTAAAATATTTTTTTCAGTTCTTGAAAATGATCTCAATGTGGAAAAACCCTTTTATACTCGATCCTTATTTATCCAGAATTTTAATACTGTTATTAGTATGCTTCGTAAAAACATTTCGGGAAGGAATCAATTAATTAAATGAAATCATAAAAAGCAGATATTCAGTTTAAACATACAAGAATAAATAAAACTTGCTACAAATAAAGACTATTTACACCATGTTTAATTTTTGTAGAAATTATTAAGTAATATGTACTTAGGTAATTTATTTAGATCGAACATATTTATTAAAACGAAAAATTTTGATCAGAGCATTTTTCTTAATAATAACTGAATAAGAAGAACTCATTATAATCAGTTGTAAATTAAATAAAAGAAAATTATAAAAATCAAAAAAAAAAGTTTCTTTCTTCCTTGAAACTCATAATTTCTTTAATTATAATAAGATAATAAAACAGTTTTTTGCTTAACTTTTCTTTCTTTTTTTTTAAAATTTTTCAAACAATATAAATGTATTTTGTACGATAAAAGCTCTTTTTGGTTTAGTTTTAATTTCCGTGAGTTTCTTTATAATTAATTTATAATTAATAGAATGTAGAAAATAAAATATTAGAACGTTATGAATGTGTTTGAAAATACTGTGATTTAATAACATGCGCATATATCACGTTAAGAGAGCACCCCCTCATTGCAAGTAATGAGAAAAAAAATTACAGATTTTGCTGAAAATGTACAAAAAAAATTTTTTGGAAAAACTATGTGACTATAATGCGAAATGAAATAAGATTTTAGTTCAAAAATATTATATGCAAATAATGAATTATTTCTACATCAATGATATACATAAATTTACATTTTGCGGGCATATTTTTCTTAATGTTATGGGAAATAAAAATAAATAACACTTTAAATAAATTTTCAAAACTAGTTTTAACCAAACATAATGTTTACTTTATCTAAATGTATTTTGAGTGTTTCGGGACCATTATATTTAATACTACGAAATATTTGAATATTATTACCATAATAAAATCGTACTAAAATAAATGAGTTGCATAGAATTCTCGATGTATTCAACAAATATCATTCATTTTTAACATCACTGAGTGAAAGTATGTGTTCATTCAATTTCTTCTTTACAGAAGCAAATGAAATGAAATCGAATCAGTCTTTTCAAATTCATAATTATTTTACCAAATATGCTCAATATTTAATAAAGATTATTATATTGAAACTCATGTGAATAGTGTAATGGAATCATGAATTACTGAAGCTCCTAATCAAAAATAGCTCCATTAAATGTAAAAATGTTCTGTTTTTAAAAACTTCCTAATTTTAATATTCTACTTGTTCAAATATTATTATACATTTGAAGTATGTATCACGCTACAGCCTTAATACATTTATGTAAATTTTTACAGTTGAATATTCACTATGCAAATAATTAGGAAATATTCTAGTCAACTTATTTCTATTCATTATGTGCAACATTTCATTACATTTCTCAATATTCAATTTTATTGTATATATCAAGAATGTATATGTTTCTATTTTTGAAGTAGGCAAATCTGCATAATTAAGTTTAGTATTCTTGGGTAAGTTGTATGTCATTTAAAATATATACAATTTTTCTCTTATTTTGAGGCTATATTTCGAATATATAACAGCTAAATCATACATTCAGTTTATTTTAGGCCTTTTAACTAAGAAATATATCTGAAAATTTAGCCAAATGTTCAAAACAAATATTTAACTCAAATAATTTTTTTTGTTATCTTGGTTTTTTTCTGTTCCTTTTCGCTTTTTTGTCCATATCTTTTCCCTCGAACCTGACTTTAAAATATTTCTCCAGTTTACTTTAAAATATGCTAAAGAATTGCATAAACATAAAAATGGGAGGGTTACTTAACTGTGCATTTTTTTAATCCTGTATCCATTTCGAGAAACATAATATTGCTACTTCGTTCAACTGAGTTTACGAATTAATTTATTAATGATTATAATAATGTACGTATTTCACTGCTCTCATTTTGTGCTTTTCGAAACTTAAATAAGACTTGCTTTACTCTTCTATCATTTATTCTAATATACTATTTAAGGCGGCTATCTATATACAGATGGTAAGATTTGAACTAAGTTTGTGTTTTTAACTAGCATTATTTTATTTAAATCATACATAAAAGTTCAAAGATGCTTGCATAAAATTTATGTTTTCATGCATCAGAAGTCGAATTTTTTTCGGGTTAAAAGTGATTGTAATGCTTAACAAAAAATATAAATTTTACTCTTCACTTTATTTTAAATTTTAAGAATTTTAGAACAAAGTATGCAAATAATATATGGAAATTTTTAAGATGTATTTTCTATGTAAGATGTAAAAAAAATCTATGAAATTTTTAGGTCTGATATATTTTTCTTATGAAACACGTTTTCTACTGTTTTTTAATTCAATCCAAAACAAAATACTTCTCTATCACATTTCTAGTAAATTTCATGCATATTTATACATATATAATATATAAATGAAATGCAGAACATTGTATGTTTTTAAATCTTTTTCATGTCATGTTTATGGAGAAAATTTAAATTTCTTATGCATTTATAATTTTTTTCGTTTCCTAGTTCTACTCTCCTAATAACTCTTTCAGGATAAAGTAGAGTATCATTTTCAAATGTATTGTGTAATGCGATGAAACCATATACTTCATTCCAGGAAAACATTTTTGGGTGATTAAGAAATAATCAATGTCTACGTGACTCATTTTTTGAGCATCTTAGTAAATACTCACTTGTATATACAAGTGATCATATTCTGTACTAACTCTTCAATGATTGGTTTTGACAAAAGAGTCCCTTTTATTCTCTTTGTTGTAATACATCATAATAAACGTATATATAGTTATATGGATAAATCATGCGAATATATATATGTGCACTTAGACTGGGGTTGACGTACTTATATTCTTGGGATATAGTAGAATAGATAATCGCAGCAACTCCATTTGAGAAATCCCCTTAAGAGGCTGAATGTTTTGAAAGATGTAAGAATGCGGTTATTCTTCGACGTGATCTTCTCTTTTAACTTTTATATTTGGGCTGCATTGCAATCCTGAAGAACTAATGGACGGTAACATTCGAAAAGTAATGGCTTTTACTAAGCCTGAGGGATACATTGCTGTGCCTAAATATAAGCCAAAGGCTTGCATCTCATTCAACATCGAAAAGAAAACTGGCTTTTTTTACTCTACACAGTTTAAAATGAAGTAAGAAAAATGTCATAGATTTTCTAAAACGTTTCATGTTCTGGATATTGTTCTATGCCATTTTAAATTCTCTGCATTAATTTTACTTTTCTCTTTAATTTGAATAAACGAGAAAAAAGAAAGGAACTTCGACAGAAACGTTTATTTTATTTACGTACATTGCCTAGATTTCACTGCAGAAGTATTGAGGACATTTTGTTTCATGATATTCAATATTCTTTTCCAAGTTCCACATTTTCATTTAAATGTTTAACCAAATTGATTTTATTTCTTGTGGTATATTTAAAATTGAAACATTTTAATTTATTATTTTTTAACTTTAAATTCCTTTATTGCTTTTCATACTTCAAAATTTTGGTATTCATTTTGTTTTTCATTCTCTTTTTACACGAAAATTTAATAAATTACAATTGAATATAAATATAAATTGTTTTTTTTATACAGTATACACTTAATAAAATATATTACATAAATATTTTAAATACATTGTCGTTTACTTTATTTTATCAATGTAGATCTTCCAGTTTATAAGAGAGAAAATCCTAAGATATTTTCTTCGAAAAAGGCGGTAAAAATCCTAATAATAATATTAAAAAATCTTCTTAATTTAAATTTGATTCTTATTCGTTCAATATAATTTTAATGGGTAAGGTGTAAGTAAAATTTTTATACATAAATTTGTGTGTATGTGTGTTTTCTGATAAAATAAAATGTAATATAACTGAATCAATTTTTAAGTATTCTTATTTGTTTGAATTTAAAATTCTAATAAAAAACTTTATCTTAAAAAGCAAAGTGCTGTTTGTAACCATTCTTCCAATATGGAATTATAATGCTTTTTTATGAAGAAGGTATTTAACCACGAAACTACGTTTGGTTGATTGATTGAATTTACGAATCTAAAAGAAATATTTACTTAAATTTGCTTATAGTACCAAATAAAAAAATGGAAGAAAAAAAAAACCTTGAAACGAAAGTAAAATACAAGTAAATTACAAAAGTAAATTACAAGTAAATTAAAATAAAAGAAAGTAAATTAATACATTTTAAAAATTGTACGGTAATGAATGAACATTCATAATTGAAATTCCAAAACTCATAATAAGAAATAGAACAAAAAAAATTACAAAATAGTGGCAAAGTCTTAAATTTAAAAAATTCCAAAATAATTAAATGAAATAATTTTTAATTAAAAATATTTTCAAGAAATTAACTAAAAATTGATGAAAAATATTTTAAAATATTTATAAAATGTATATAAACATATATGTAATAATAAAAAATATATAATATATATCAAAAAAATATATACACACACATATAAATAAACAAATATATACATAAAAAGTATATTTATTTTTAGTTTACCTTAATCATTTTTAAATAATTATTATTAAAATTAATTTGCATTAAAACAAACCTGAGGCAAACACTTCTTATAATTATTATGTCTTAGAATAGAATTAATTACTAAATTATTATTTCAAATAATTTAATTTAATATAACATTAATTTAAAAATATCAATATGTAAATTATTCGTCCAGGTATCTTATTAAATTGAAAGTTATCTCTCTTCTTATAAATAATACAAATAATTTTATTGCCAATAGTTTTAAATTTTATGTCAAAATATTCTGTTTCATACTTACTATTATTAGTTTAAATTATATTTAAATATGTAAGATGAAAAGATAGGTTAGGTTTATTTACAGAGAGCATTTTATAATCAAAAACAAAGAAAAAAGTATATATTCTACATATCTGTAAAAAATAAAACTATTTCTTTCATTAAAATCATATTACGTAAGTAAATATTCGCCAAATAGTTATCCACGCGTGTTCTTAGTAGAATATCCTTAGTTGATATAGAAAATATTTACCATTATATTTAATAATTTTCTGATAGTACAATATTAATTACATATTTAAACGTTTCATAAGAAATAAATTTATTAATATTATAATTCTAAATAATTAAGAGTACCTTTACTAGATCATCTATTTCTATCAAATTAAAGAGCTTTACAAAGTCATTACTATTTGTATAGAGAATTAATTTTTGTTTTCTGTATCTTTAAAAATATTTATGCTAATTTTAATGACAGTAATTTATTTATTGTATCTTTAAAGATTTTTTTCAATAATAATTTATCTGCTTTTGTAAATGTATGTATTATATTCATTAGTGAAAAATCTAAATTTATAAGGATCTTTGTGAAATTTTGGAATAATAAAGATTTCATTTATTTCAACCCGATTTTTTACGCAGAGCTACATAATTTTTTTAATAATATACAGACATACATACGTACACACAACACTGATGTATATATATATATATATATTTATATATACTTTTAATATTTTTTTACATTTTTATGAAAATAAATATTTGATTATTGTAGTAGTAAAATGTTCAGATACATTGATTATGTTTTTTTGTTTCAAATTAATAATAATAAAGATGCTATGCATTTCTTATCTTTTATCAAGAGTACTTAAATTTATTGTTAACAATTGTTAATATAAATGTAAAACGGGAAGCATGGATATTTTTTAAAAATGTTAGATAATAAAATTTTGAGTAATTTTATACGATAAAATCGACATAACCTTCAGGAATCATGAATCTCAATTATTTCGCAGTTCATTAAGTATGAATATTTTAAGCATATAATTTATAATCAGATTTTGTACATATTATTAGACTTGTGACAAAAACACAGAATATTTGTATTAACATGGATAGATTTTAAACAATTTGTTTCCAGTTTTTCCTTTCTCTTAAATTTTATTATGAGTGGTTGAAAATGTAATAATTAAAAATTTATTAAAATTATATATATATATATATATATATATATATATATATATATATATATATAAGCTGGTTTTTTTTAATTTTTCTCTTAGAATTTAAAAAAAAATTAATTTTTTTAAATTTTGTTTTTAAAACCTGTTTATTTTTTCATATTTAAAATTTAATTTTTTTCATCTTATTTTTCTATTTCGCTTTACTTTTTTTAAAAACTTTTAAAATTCTTCTGCATTTGTACTCTTCCTCTCCGAAAGAGAGCATTGCGATTTTTCCGTTATTAACAAGAGCTAGAGAATCTTGTTTTGTAAGCTTTGGTTTCGTATTATATAGCTGTAACGCATGTTGCATTCTCACGCAGTGGTGTTAATGCTTTTTTTTTTTTAAGTTTGTGACACTGGAATATTAACAATATCTCTCCAATAACTTTGGGAACTTTATAGTAAGTTGAACATCAATTCTTCAATTACAATTCAAAATTACAATTTCTTCCCAACCAAATTGAAACGTGATTAGGTAAATCAGGTGAAGATAAAAGTAAAGTTAATTTAATTTAGAGATAGTGATACATAAATGAAACAGAATTGAAAAATAAATGAAGAGAGATTATCATTAAAGTGAAGCTAATAGTTAATATAAAATTATATTGATATATCATAATTAATTTTTTGAAGAAAAGTGATTCTTGTTCTAAGTACTAGGATACGAAGCTATTGTTAGTGAGATTAGTTCAAATTAGAATGAGTGTTTTGGTTAGGTATTTCATTTTTAAATTATAATATAAGATTGGCTATGTAAGTGTGATCCGAGAGAGAATGACCTTATCTCTACTTGAGTGATAAATAAAGTATTTTATCTTGTTCTAGCGTACCTTCAATTGGAGTCTATTACTTGCTGACTTTAAGTAGACCATAAGATGTGTCGGTAGATATAAAGATGAAAGAAGGAGAACTATATATCTGGCTGATAATTTTTTACATTGTTCGCTTTGGTTTTCTTTAGTTACAGTTTTAATATATATCTCTTTGCCTATATATACTCTTACTTCTGCTACTGCAATGGGGGTTTCTTTTCTTTTTTTTTGCTTTTTTTGTAAATTATGAAAATTCTATATTGTTTTATATTATTTTTCTGTTAATATTTTTGAGTCTGTAAAGCCGGTCTATCTCTTTCTTGTTTTCATTGTTTTCAGAAGTTGGTTTGCTCTTAGTCATAATTCGATTTTACATCCTTGCTATTTTTACTTTGTATTCTTCCAAATATTTGATTTCTTGCTTAATTGCTTAAAATCAAGGAATTTTGTGGGAATTTTCCTTTTCCCTCTATGTTTTTTCAAATGTAAATTATTTCCTTTTTCTTATACATTTCCTATTATCTAAAGAAAAAAAAAATTATTTGTTAAGTTTTTTTTTTTTTGGAATTGAAGACTTCCTGTTATATTTCTTGCTTTCATAATAAATTTAATTAGTTATTTCAATTATATATATATATATAATTATAAATCAAATGAAGAAGATAAAAATAAACCAAATATTAGGAAATAATAATATATGAAATTTGAAAAAAATTAAAAATTAAAACTTTTTTGATAAAACATAAAAATCGGGAGCAATATATTGAATAGCTTTAGACGGTTAAGCTTAGTTATAGTAGAATTATAGGCTTAACTATCTCCATCAACAAAATACATTATTAAAAATGGTATATGTATATATATAAAATTTCAAACCTCTTTCTGATAATAAATTTTCTACAATGTTAATACCCATATTTTCCAGATGTAAAATTTCAAAAATAAAGTTTTAACTTCTATTTTTTTATTTTTGAAAATGCACTAATATGTTGCCGGAAGCAGAAAAAATTGAAATGGAAAGTAGAAAATAGCAGTGAGGTGTTGAACAAAAAAAATTCAAAATACCTGGGCGATTCATGTGCAAATTCACAAAGAAACTCAGATATTCGTGCGTGCTGTACTCACAGTCTTTCGAGCCCCAAAAACTGCTAACGCAGCAAAAACTTTTTATCAATACTTTCTTTCGTATAAGTGGGAATGCATAATGGACTAAGAAAAAAGAAGGAAAAATAAGCGGAGAAATGAAAAAAACCTATCGAGCATACAAAAAGAGAAGAAACAGGGACTTCGAGCTTGCTTTCTTTTTTGAAATAAAGAAAAAAAAGAAGACATGCACATATCGGTGTATTGAATAGAAACAAGTAAAGTCGAACTTATTTTTATGGAGCTAAATATATATTCGCAGTCGACAATGGTCCATTTACTGGTCCGGTTCCTGCTTTGTATAAACAATGCAATTTCAGGCAAATTTATATCGAACTTTATACATTCTGAAACTAACGTTCGGTTTATCAATAAAGGATTTTCACTGAATAGGAAGTTGCTCTCTTTTAAAAATATTTTCTTTTCTTTTTTTTTTTTTTTTACTTGCAATTTTAAATAAACTGAAGTAAATTATATGTCGAATGAGGCTCAAAACTTTGAAAGAACTCTGATTTCTATCATTGAAATTCAATGTTTAAGATTATACTATAAGAAATACGATATATTTTCTAAGTTTGGGATAAAAATACAGGATTCATGATTGAAATTAGGTCTGGTTTTCTGAAAGTTTAAATATACTCTTGGAATTTATCTATTTTAGGGACTTAACTGGTCACAGAGGGATTATGTAGAACAGCAAAACTAAAGTAAGGAGAACTGTTTCGGAATAAAATTTTTAATGTATTAGTTATAATAAAAAAAAATCCATAACCTATCAATTTAATTAATTAGAATGATTTGTAAGTATTTTGGGATTATTTGTGCAGTCATTTAAATATGTATACTTAAGTATTTTTAATATCAGATTTAAGATTAATTGAAAGTAAAATTAAGATGATTATTTAAATAATAATTAAAGCTTCAATACTGAAATTGAAAAGTGTAAGTTTTTTAAATGAGATAAATGGAGCTCTTAGTGTGAGTAACATAATAAGACAAATAAAAAGCTTTAATTTTCATAGTAATCTTTCCGATGTAAGTTCATTATTTACGATTCATCAAAAATCACAATAATCCTATTTCATTTGTAATATTTCAATCCTAGGTTTTTGATAATTAATGGCATTACAAGTGATGAAAATAATTTTAAATTAGCTTTATATATATATATATATATATATATATATATATATATATATATATATAAAATTTGTTGTAACAATTCTTTCATAAAAAATTATTAATTTTTTTTTTATTTTACTAATTCCAAAAAGTGTACCTCTTTTAAAAATTATTACAAATTTATTTTGTTTCGAAACTTTTATACAAACTGTTTCAAAATGCAAGGTATTGATATCCTCGTTTTATACCGTAAGCTCTACATTCATACTCGAACAAGTAGGACTTTCCATTAATCTCATTCCTTGTCTGCAAATCAGAGGTAAGGTTTTCACAAATGTATGGAAACTGTTATTTCTATAACAAACTTTCTATTCTTTGAAATATATTTTGTGTCTTTAACAAATAAAACATTTTAGTCAAACAATCTACTTACAATAATGGAAATGGAAAATAAATATTATTCAAATTTAAGTTAACAATATATTATTTAGAATAAATATTTAGAATACATATCAATAGGCTTCAGAATATCTTATTCAAGTTTCGTTGTTTCATTCAGACAGAAAATATCAAATTTACTTTATCAACGAACGTGATTCCCTATCATCTACCAAATATAGCACGTAATCCGTAACACATTGTTTGAAAAATATATTCATAAATCTGGAATTCTACAATGTTAATAAAATTCGTAGCATTATTCTTCCAACTCTCAGCTTCGAATAGAGGCAAAATGCTGATACCTAATTCACTAATTTTAAATTTAGAAATTAAAGAAACAAGTAACTAGTCATAACTTTTATAACTAAGTTTATTCTTCATTTTTAATTCATTTATCAATAAAAATTAAATTATCCAAATAAATTCAGATCGAGTATACGAGGAATGTTCAAAATGTACCCGTGTTGCTATCGGACAAGGAGAATGTGATAATCCCCATACATAATATTGCCCAGTTAAATGTATCCTATTTTTTAAAACACCCAAGTGTATAACGTCTTTTACATTCCCCGTTCCTCCCCCAAACAAAAAATAATAATAAAACATAGCAATAATTTTTCTAGCCAATGAGACTGTCTTCGCCATCTTTGGAGTAGATTCACTGGAAGTAACTCTTTTCTTTGAGTGTTACTTGATTTCTGGGGTAAAATTATGAATCCAGGTCTCATCAAAGGTGACAATTTGACACAAAATGTCGATGACAACTCGAGGATGCGACAAGCAAATTTTGTTTCGGCAAACTTACTTCTGAATCAGTGTCACAAATAATAGCGTCACTTAACAAATGACAGCACACAATGGTAAAACCAACTTGCCTTAACAACGCCACCTATCATCCAACACAATTTCTTTTGGAACCCCCTTGCATGTTAAGATTAGATTTCTACAGCCGAAAAAGCATGAACTCACAAATCAATCCTAGCATTCATAATAAAATAATACATTAATGTATTCCCCTTATTTAAAAAAATACCAATGTTACTTAAAATCCTTAAGGAATTCCTTGTCAAATAATTTATTGTTTCAGCTCTTATATTAAAATTATCTTAGCATTGAAAAACTTTACATTTTCGGAAATTCAAGTACGTTCAAGGAGTTTTTGATGAAAGAATAAGAAATCAAAGCTTTTTAATGCACCGGAGCATAGTTATTCAGATATTCTGTTTTATCAATACAACGTAAAAAAAGCACGAATCGGAGGTATCCCTGAAGAACAATGTCTAAACGATTCTTAACATAAATGAATTTTCATACCTAAGAAAATCATAAAAACTACGAGATTTCTTTTCTCTTTTAAGCTCAAAGAAAGTTTTCATTGTTAGAAAAGCAATTAAAATAACACCAAAAAGATTAAAAGAGCATGTCTATAAAAAAGTAAATTCGTTCAATTATTAATTTTCAGACTCCCCAAACTATCTGAATGCGAACTTTCTTAAATTATTATCAATTTGAGGTAAAAGGAGAATGTTTTTATTATTATAAGCGTTTTGTTTGTGTCCAGTACCATTAGAACTTTATAAATGTAACACTTAATATTGTTTTATTTACTTTTTTTCACCCTTTTTCGATTAAAATACTTATGCTGTTCTTTTTTTTTATCTGGGAAGCGAATAAAGAAAACATAGAAATAATATTGAAAAAACAGAATTTTGCTTTTTTAAAAAAATAGAAATATATGTATAATTTGAATCCGAAGCTTGCTTTCAAATAATAACAATCATTTTTAGATGTTTATACCTAAAAATGTAATATTTTACTGGCAGTACATTTACTGCGAATTTTAAAATAAATACATCTAACATAAGATAATATTATAAAATATACAGAAAAGGAATTTCTAAAATATAAAGAAAAAATTACAAAAGCAATAAATAATTCAGCTTCTGAAGCACTGCTAGTATATTTGAGGAAAGAAACAGGTAAAGAAGCGAAATACGCATTTCGCTTCCCTAGCGAATTTCAATAGCAGAATGAGCACACCAAAAATAAAAAAAAATAAAAAAATATCTGACTTTGATTAGCTCATCATAGTTCACGAACAAAGTTTTTTACAACTCTATTTATCATAATTTCAAGCAATACGAACAACTTTCTTTCGAGTTGCTGCATGAAATTATGATGATAAATCAAATGCGTTTTTTGTGACTTATTTTGCTTACTTCTCCGAAACAAATAGCATTAGTTTATATAGTTTACTCGTAAATTCAAAAAGAATAAAGACAAACGGTTTTTAAATTAAAATATATCTTTTTATTCCTTAAAACTATAATCTTTAAAAGATACAAATATATATATATAAAATCTAGCTTTCAGTAATAATTCACAGAAAAAACAATGTATACCAACCTTGCTGAAAATTTTTCCTTTAAGATCAATAAAAGTATTTCAAAAATATTAATTGTATGTACTTATTGATTCTAAAATATTAAAAGCATTTATTTTAAAAGTATGAAGTACAGTCTTGATCTAAAATCAACTTACTAAATTATCTCCATTTGGGGATATGTGCTAAAAAATTTCAAAAATTATTAGATCTCTTAAAATAATTTCCTTTCTAACATTTTTTCTAAAAAATTCCTATTTTAAATCCAGTGAAAATATAATATAGAACACAAAATAACATGAAAGCACTCTATATGTGTTACCAACAACATTTAGGTTTGTATGAGCCTTAAATACTTCGTAAGCTGTAAGTAAATTGTTGGTGGAAGCTGAAGTATTACAGAAAAAAGAAGCCCTTTACAGATTTAGTCCAAGTAAGACATCTGGTGTTGGTTTGATATGTCAAGGTTTGGCGATACTTCGCTTTTTTTATACTTTTTTTTTCTTTTTATATCGTTTCAAAGACTTTTATTCGTTTAAAAAATATATATCATCCAAAATGTAGTAGAGTTGGATCTGTGTAAAAAGCTATGCTTTCATGATTTCTTTTTTTATTCTTTTTTCTCAAAGGGTTTCAACAAATATTTATATTTCGGAAATACAGAGTAGACAAGTAGGGATTTGAGTACAGCTTCTGCGACTGCGTGTAAGTGGAAAATAACTTTTACCTTAAATAAATCGAGCGGCAATATGGATTAAGTTTCGTATAAGAAAGGGTGAAAAAGTTTGCAAAGATATTTCATTCCTTTGTTAAAAACTTAAGGAAAAGGATTTATTGAATAAAAAAAAATATTTTAGAATTTCCAAATCTGAATTCTTAGTGTTTGACATTTGTGATAAATATTTAAATCCCAACACATGTTTTCGAAGTATAAAATGTTCCAAGACAGTATTAATACACACGAACGCACACACACATACACACACACATATATATAGTATTATTAATAATAATCTAGTAAGTTGTAATAAACTAAAAAATAATAAATCTAAGAAGTTTATCATAATTTGCATTTATGTAAATTATCCTATCAATGTTATTAAATGTGAGTGTGTATAAATAAGTATATACCATATTGGCCCGAATGTAACGAGATACCAAAATTTAAAGCGATACCAAAATTCTTGATAAAGATAGAAAAAAAAAAGAAATGAACGAATTTAATACAATCCATTCATTTTGCATAAAAAAAATTCAAAGAAAATATAATTTAGTCAGATAAGCAATTATTTCAAATAATTAACAATACAGGTTATTAATCATAATTCTTTATTATGATGAAAGAATTTATTTATTATATAATATATATTTATTATAATAAGAGCTTATAATCACAACATATGTTTTCAAAGTAAAAGATATTCCAAGACAGTATTAATACGCATGCACGCACTCGCGCATAAATATATATATATATATATATATATATATATATATATATATATATATATGTATGTACTATATACCTAATATATAATTATTATCAATAATTTAAGTAAATTATAATAAATAAAAAAATAGCAGAGTTTCATCTGAAATTGTATTTATGCAATTGTTTCTAATAATGTGACAGTAAATCAGTATTGATGTAATTAATTTTAGT
Organism: Nephila pilipes; assembly: GCA_019974015.1. NCBI lineage: Eukaryota > Metazoa > Arthropoda > Arachnida > Araneae > Nephilidae > Nephila > Nephila pilipes. Next base: position 337,979 of record BMAW01056371.1, read on the forward strand.
TTCATTTTTAAAATTAAACATGATAAAACATTGAATTTCAAATCTACACTTAGTAACTATTCTAATTAAATCGTTCCAAGGAGGTCCTTAAAAAAGGTAGTTACGTACTATTTTGTGATAATGTAGTAAAATTTTAGACTATTTTAATATCTTTATTAGTAAATGTATGTATATATACACACTATATAACATAAAAGACATACTCAGAAGGTTGTTCAATGGAACAAATGTGTGGAACGGAAAGGTACTAACTTTGAAAGAAATATGAGAATTTCAGGAAAAATTGAATAGCAAAGGAGTTAGCCTCCCAGGGACATAAAGTGGCTGGGGCCAAAAACGGTGTTGACCCGCTCTGGCCATAGTGCAATGCTGGCGCTAGAGGTGATGGAGCGCCTGATAGAGTCTTCTAGTGGCTACGCGAAATTTGCCCAATTGTAAGCTAGATTCTATTCAGCATTCCCTGATAGAGTGGTCTTCCCGTCGCGGAGGTCCGGTACATGGAAGCTGGCACTTTCAGAATAACTCCTGGTTGGAGCCTGTTGCAATAGTGAAAGCGGAATTGGCACGGTGTCCCATCAGACTACATGCTGATGATAAATGGAGACGCCGTTGGATATGGAATTCTGCGTCCCTTCGCTCTGCGTCACCAGCCAACTGTCCAACTACAATCGAACAGCATTAGTAACAAGATTGGTAGGCAAAGATGTGAATGACAGGTGGCATAGCGGTCGAACGAGCGAGATTTCTAATAGTAAATTCATGGGTGCGTGGACGCTCATTGGCCGTGTGCGTCCCGATGAAGTTGTGATAGTCAGACGCTGCTGACGTAATCCCAATAATCCATACTGTCACTTGATCACTGGTGTGGAACCGATGGAAGGCCTGTTGCAGCGGTGAAATCTGCTGTCCCGCCTATTCTTGTAACATGGCTGACATTGACAAACGTTCTCGATTTTGTCCATATGATATTGGTGACCTTTGGCTTTCGAAACTGATTTGGTACCATTGTGGGCTCTAATCGCCGTCGGTGTTTCTTAGATGGTTTGAATGTCTTTAAAATGCCAATGCACAACTAGAAAATTTGACAATCAGATTGTTAATAAACTGCTATGTACCTTGCATATTTGGGTGCTGGTTCATTATCAGCTCACATCCTATTCAGTATTGGATAATTTTATTCATTTTATATACTGGGTTCAAATGTCTTTATTATGCGAAAATTGTTTCATTGGGTACGTCTTTGGGTGCTTAATTTTTTGTTGTAGGGTGTACTATTCCCGGTTAATTTTCAATGCTTGCGGTTTGTTACTGCCGTTCTTATTTGTTTCCTGACTTTGTGTTATTATGGTGGGGAATTGGTTTTACGGGTTTTGATTTTTACATTCTTATTTGCCCTACATTGATAATTTAATTTACTGTGGTTGATGGTTGGAATAGTGAAGTGGTTTAACCATTTTCAGGTCTGAGTTGATTCATTTATTGTTGTTGTTGTGACTATTTATTTAAAATCTTTCTCAAGTTTACTTTGTCTTCAGGTAAAGTGGTAATTTATTTAGTTGAGTGATTTTGGTATTGAGTTTGTTTTTTAATTCGTTATGTGTAACGTGCTTTTCCCCAACAGTTATTATATTGGTATTTAAATTTATATTTATGACTTTCAGTTTATGGCCATACGACTGATGTTTCTTAGATGGTTTTCTTATTGCTATTATTTCGGTTAATTCTTTAATATTTAAATTCTATGGTTCTAATAATTTTAATTAGGTTTGGTTCAATAGTTCATAATTTTAATTAAGATGATTTTATATATATATTCATAATTATGTCACAAACATATGAATGATTTCTCGTACTAATTAACGATTTAACTTTTAACAGATGATGTACATTTGATGAAAAATGAACCTTTAAAGATAAAACATTGAAGTATAAATGATATATTCACTTGGAATAATATTTATATCAGGTTATTCAATAATAAGTGTTTATGGGTTCTGCTCGGTTTATATTTAATCCTTGAATTTCAAAGAACCAGTTTAACTTCAAATTCAAATAGTGATGGTTTGATACTAAACTAATATTAATCCAAGTATAACAATGGCATTAAAGTATTACCATTAACATATGAATATTTTAAAAGGTGATAGTAGGGAGATATAATGGCAGGTAATGCATTTAAAACTTTTGTGCAACATCAAAGGAATTGATTAGAGTAACACATCTATTCAAACTAAAATTACTAGTTCAAAACTTCATTAGAGGAACTCCATAAATTTTAGTTTAGACACTTCCTGTTTTAGGTCACAGAATCTCTATTTTATTAATTCTACAGTGAGACAAGGTATTAATAAGATGAAACTAGCTATTCAGGGATAAAATTGGTTTCCATGTTCATTAAGACAATGATTCTCCAGGAAGCTTTAATCTAAGTTTCGGAGCTTTAACTAATTATAAAATTAATAAAAGATATTTTTTGAAGATGAACAACATATAAATGGCCTACCATTATTTAGATTAATTTGAAAATATTACATGTTATTATACATTGCATGAGTGTATATTTAACAGCGATATAATATATATGTATAATTTTATGAGCATTATCACTTCTCAAAAATATATTTCTTCATTATCACCAAGGAGGCATTTTTTTATTTTAATAGTAAAAGGTAATGAAGTGATCCATCCTTCTTTACTGATTTTATATTCAATGCAATGATTGTCTATTTGGCAAAGAATATGGAAATTCTAATGAATTCAAAGACATGAAAATCTTTTCGAAACCTGTTATACTGTAATTTATTTATTACTGAGTTATTTTGAGAGTTCTGGTTATTCAACATATAATTGCCTTGAATCAAACATATTCATTCCTTGATATTTTAAAATGTATATCTTTTGGTTTAGATTTTAGAAATTAGGTTGAACAATATTTATAATGACTAGAACAATAAATTAACTAATTATAATTACTTGTCTAATTAATATTTGTCTTACGTTCTATTTATTCAGTTATTTTTTTTAATATTTCAATAGTTTCCCGAGATATTATTTTATTTAAGATGTAACCAAAGGGTTGGGCGCGCGACTGGAGGTCGTGAGGTCGGTCAGTTTTTTCACTATATTATAAAGGTTCTTACCGCTAGTCATAGCGCGCTAGGCGCGCTAAATTTTCAAATTAATTTGAATTAATATGGTTACATTTTATAACCTGGTCATAATGCATAAAATAGATTTCTGCGTATATTTCAGTACTTAACCAACGCTGTGGCCTAAAATACAGTTGAAATTTACAGATGGGATGCTATACCTGTTATAAAATTATAGATTTAAAAATAAAGAAAAAAATGACATAAAAGTATATTTCAACAATATTTACTGTACTGTTTCTTAATAAAGCTAGCTACCTTATGGAGAACAAGATTTTGATTAACTCAGGATAACAATGAAACTGTCTTTCATGTATTTATAGCAATGGACGCATCATCAATTTCTTTCATTTCATGCATCCCGCAGTTCTAGTCAATGAAAGCTAATCATCTTCAGTTTATTACATTTTTTAAATGGCTTAAAATTATATTAAATTTAATTTCGTTAAAGGACACTTTTAATTGTCCATTCCTGCTTTATTTCCTAGACTATCGGTGTCACGCCTTTGGCCTCCTTTGTAAATGTTTTTCGCGGCACATATCAGGTGTTTACTATTGTTTATTCCTTTGAATGTTTTGTCGATATAAACCTTCATGACCGAATGGCGTTAATCACGCCTGGAATAACTATTTCTGCATTTGGTGGTATTTCGATTATGGTAGAGACTGCTATTTCAGACCCTAGAATGATTGGATGATGAAAATTAATTGATTCGTTTGCTGTGCCTACAATGGGCTGAAAAAGAGATCAAATATTCGATCTATTAGTGAAGTAAGATCGGTGCACAACTGGCATTCTTTTGAGGGTCAACGCATGCCTGTGTTGCAGCGACAGCAACCTATTGGTATTAGCTCCGATCAGATTGGGATTTAAAGTAATCTAAATGAAAGCTATGGAATTTTAAGACATAAGTTACTTTAATAAAGCAGTTCTCAAATTTTACCTGCATTGTCAATTAACTGTGTGGACAAAGTAATAAATATACTTCAATAAGTACATTAGATTGTCAATTTCTTTCAAAACAATTTATTTTAATTTTGTTTAGATTGCTATACGGAAGAGTTTCTATTAGAAGCAGGTTCATTATGATCTGATGTTTATTTGAGATGGCTGCTTTTAAAATGTATTTAATTGTTTAATGGTATTAATTGCTGACTTATTTCTTCATTCCGGGAATGAGTTTTCATTTATGTCTGCAATGGGCGATTTCGTTGTCTCTTTTCATAATTGAAGGGACTTCAATTCAAGTCTTATTGTGTTTTAACTCTGTTGTGGACGTATTTGCTGCTAAGGAACGTGGAGATCAACTAAGCATTGACTAAAATAAATGTTATTTACTGTGTGTTGCTTTAAAATCCGTTTTAAATAAATGGAAAAGATAAAACGTGTTGACTCTACTAATTTCTCGAATTCATTTGGGTCATTGGGTGCTTATTCTTGCAAATGTAAACTCGTTTTCCAAAAAATAATAGACCTGTTCTTGTGCATTTAGGTGAATACAATAATATTTGCCAGTTATTCCTTTAATTTAATTCCCTCTTTGCATGTTATTTCTTTTATCTGTAGTTTCAGTACTTCATTCGAAATTACGAATAAAATACTGAATGAATGACTTGAATGAATCAGCATAGGTCACATATTAAGACATCTTCAGTACAAAAGAAAAAAGTGCATACGGAGAATATGCCGAAAAATTTTAAAGAGATGCGGTTTGAAATTATGGTGGACGTTTATGCAATAGAATACTGATTACATAATAAGATATAATGAGAAAGTGCATCTTAGAGAAAAGAGAAAAGAAAAAAATGTACATTATACACAGATGATACTTCTAAAAATTAAAAAAAAAAAAAGATACGGGTTGATGCACCAGGTGGGCGCTGCCATACCAATTAATACGGGTATATGAAATATATAATTAAGAAAAGCATAAAAACTGATTCTTAAAAGAAACTTTAAACGAAAAACCAAATATACAAAAATGCCGTGAAATAAGAACAAGAATACTATAAAAAATTTAACAAATTATTTGAAGTCGTCTTTGGCTTGGCAGTAAAAGTGAATCCAGTTATAAACCAATTCAGGATGACTGATGAGTCCAACTGAAATAGAGACTTCGTCTTCACGCGAACTATATTGTGGGATTTGAAGCTGCATTATTAGACAAAATCAGTTAAGAGTGACGTTTGCTTCTTCGTGGCTTTATTCTGATTAAGTTAAATTAAATAAAAATAAAAAATACTGGCAAATGTTCAACAAATATTTTAATGCAAAAGGATCCATCGTTATGCTATTTCTTTACAAATGAAATCATTATAAGGACCAGAGAACATCAGACTTTTACTTCATCTGGGGTTTCGAGGCTAAAATTCTTCTTTCGTTAAGTATACAGATTTGATATGCTTCATCAGGTCATAACTATAAATGTTCCTGGGTATTGCTTACCTAATTGAAATATTGGTTAAAATATCATGCTGTAATCCACTGATTTCTTTTGAATGGTGAAATGAGGAACAGTAGATTATTTCAGATATGCTTAGATGCTAATGCCTATACAATGGCTTGAAACTTAAAGTTCACATTTTATATAATTGAAATATGGCAGAGCAATCCCAATTAAAACTGAGTAAGACAATTCAAATTGTTTCTTGCAATCCTTCAGCAGGAGATTTGTCAAACCAAAGTTGCTTTTCAAAATGAACAAATTCAAATATTGGACTGCAAAATTGGGCATAAAAAAAAAAATATATAATAACCTGAGGTAACCGTTATTAAATTCATTAATTGTTATTAGTAAGTATTTTGAATTAATTCTGGATGTCATTTTGTAAAACAAACCAAGAAACAATATTATTTTCAGAGGATTAATTCAAAATTTAAAATTTGATTTCCGTAGTCTTGCAAATAAATTTAACATGATAACCTTTATTGTTTAAAAAATTGTTATTACATATTGTTACCCTATATTCGTATTAATTAAACAAAATAATAATATGGGATCAATGATCACAAATTTAGATTGATTAATTAAATATTGACCAGAAAATATATTCTAAAACAACACTATTTTGAAAAACTACTTAGAGTAACGATTTTGTCATTGAGGCCTAAAATATTGGCTATTTGGTTGTGCAGGCAGTTTAAAATTTCAATTAAATTTTAAACAACAAAGTTTTGTCTGTTCTTTGGTATATAGTACAGAGATAGTGTGGTTTACTTGCTGATAAAATCTTAGATCTTTGTCTTAATTTATTTTGATCAGCAGCGTGTTCTTTGAGGACGATAAAGGCAATTTGGCTTTACCTCAGATCATGGATATTGTATGGACCTATTGACTGGCTTCCCGTGTCAGGAATGCGGGCTCAAACTATGGGATGTTGAATGTTCCTGGGAAAATTCTACTTGTCTCAAGTCTGGTATGACAGAAGGAGGAGAGCTGGCCTTCTCTTACTAGAAGATGGAATGGAATATTATCATTCATTACTTTCCTTGTCCCAGGAGTTTTGTTCAATTCATGGTATAACAGGCTGAGGAATTCACGGAGGAAATGTAATGCTTGGCGGTTTTAGAATGCTAACGATATGTAAATATCTTAAGAATGAAAGAAGAGAAGGAATAAAGTAAACATTTTTCAAGTATTCACAAGGAGGCCTTTGAATGTCAAGTAGTGACTATTCGTTCAGTAGGAGAACTGGGTCTTGTTAACATGTGAATATGGTTATTTATTATTTTTTAAGAAGAGCTTTTAAAGCCTAAATAGAGCAAAATTTTTGTTTAAAAGTACTTAATCAACAAAACATTTCAAATAGTACTTTCGAACCATAATCTTGTAATTCGATGGGTGAAATCCTGACATGAAAGAGTAGCAACAGAAATTCTGGTTTAACTGGTTTATGTAATTTCTAGTTATGATTTAAATATTTCACTACTTAACCTAACATGTGGTAAAAGGGTTCTTTCATTCATTATCTGAGGACAAGAAAAAAATTGGTTATTAAATTTTTTTTGGTTTATGCCTGTTAAATGGATAATTTTTTTTTTTTTTTTTGAAAGAAAGGGGTTTATTTATGATTTAATGCTATTACTTTAATTCATCATGCATAGTTTCTAATAATCCTTTGTCTATTCTAATTATTTCATGACAAAAAAAAATCTTACTAGAATAATTTTTTTTATTGAATAGATATAAACAATTTAAAATGGAGGTGAAGAGGGTTGATTATGAAATACTGCTTAAGAGTCAATAATTATATTGGTCCCAAATTTTAGATAGCAAGAAATAATTATTAACATAAACGTCAGTTCTACTTAATGATTCAACTGTTACATGATAAATTAATTAAAAATTTTAAACTTTAAATTTATTTTCTCAATGAATACTCGGAATTTTGTGCTTTGACTGATTGAAATTTTCAGACGATTCATTTAGAAATAAATTAAAATTAGAACATGAGACTGTCGGCGTTACACAAAAGTGGTCAAGTGACCAGGGTAAATAACTGAGTTAAACAACTGAGATATTGGGCATACTTAATCAATGTGAAATTACAGACTAGCGATCAAATCAAATTACCTACAATTGAACTTTAAAGTGTTACTAAGAGTTCAATCCACCGACTCAATTAAAACAATACTGACCTTGGGTTCATGTCATGACCAGCTTAGCTACCAGGAGGTCTATAAGTTACACTTATATATATATATACCTTAACTGACATTTGTGTTTTTATTACTTTTGTCAGAAAAATGTATAGTGGTGCAAATATTTTTTCTTATTAATACCTGTAATGCTTTCATATAGCTAATTTTGTCCCACATTTTTTATTTATTCGACAATTTTCCATGTTTCTAAATGTGTTGTTGCTAGAAAATATTCTGAGCGGTATAAAAATTGTTTTAAATCATTAAAGAAATACTGAAAATGTCTAATAAAATATTCAATTAAGACAGAGGACGCAATAATGAAAGTCTAAATAAACATTTGCAGTTGAAGGTTAAAATGTTGAAAATTGTTGTCAATTAATTAAAATCTGATTTAATTTCGACAGTAATTTAAACATTTACGCACAAAATTTGCTGTCAGTGGATCAGGGTAAAATTAGGTGCGGTCAGGATTACGTTGACAGACTCATAGATGGTACCTGCTCATAGATGGCTGAAAAAACATTTATAATTGCAAATCTAATATGAATAATTTTATATTTGACGGACAAAATTCATCAAATTTCAAATTATAATTCAGAAATAAAGTAAAGAAAAATTGTACATTATGTCGATAAGCCTAAAGGATAAATAATATCAACAACTGAAAGAGAGAAATAATTGATTAAGAGCCAAGAACATGTAGCTAAATAAAAATTTTTTATCTATTATAGTTATAACTTATTTACAATTACTTTTAAAATTCGTCTTATGAAGATGCCAGACTCAGGGGTTATTCATCTGTTCAAGCTGAATTTTAAAGACCAGCAAAATGACTAATTACATTATAAATGATATTACTTTTTTTTTAAAAGAATTATTTTATCAGTTATATGTACTAATGTAGTTCCCCTACTAAGAATGTATAATTTCAATTATTTATAATCTAATAAATCCTTATTTCAGATTTATTGAAATTACTGAACTATATTTCTTTGCATTGCATTCAGTTACTGAAATTAAAATGTAATTATAAAGAATCCCTTGAGATTTCGTTTAGAAATTAAGTAATTTTATTTCGTGTGATTTTTTAGTTTAGTGAGGTTTGCATTCTTCTTTAGTGTATAAATGCAATTGTATTGTTCAGCATTGTGTAAATAAAGAATGAAGGAAAATTCAATTTACTTAAGAAACTTGCAGTGGCCTGAAATGAGTTTACTAAGTTTCGTTTTAAATTGCAATGATATCTTTGAATCTCAGAATATTAGATTATATAACTCGAATTGTTAATTTCAAAGCCCCACTTTAATGTTAGAGTTTCAGAAACTGCTGTGATCTTATGATAATATGTTTTTATTTCATGCTCCTTGCGCGCTGTTGTAAAGGCTGACTTTAGATCGCTGTCCCAGAATTCATCTCCCTCAATCCTGGCCCTTATTTCACTTTTGCTCTATTCAGAATTTACTGGCTGCTACTCCCCATCATATTCAACTATATTATTCGTCTGTCATCCTGTTGTCTATATGGCAAAACCATGATGGCCTAAGGTTTATTTACCAATGACTGCCTGGAAGCGCTTATTGGTAATATAATATATACACTGCATCTTAATTCGTAATGTCTACGTTCATTTTCTTCATCGATGAAATCTAATAATCAGCCTACACTTTCATTTGTTGGTGTCTCTGAAGTGCAGTGGAGTTGGATGGATAATGGAGTTGAAGGCCAAACAGGAGTAGCCACGTATGGAATTTTCCGCAGAATATTACAGTATTCAGTGGTATCCGTTACTTAATGGGAATGCTGGTTCTGGGTTGACAACGATAACACTGACATGGGGGCATGAAATGATTAATGACATCTATTATCGTCTACTTGTATGGCAACTAATAATTATGGCTTTTAGGTCAAAACATGGAGGACTCAAATCTTCGTGATATTCACTTGATATCGAGGGCTGGATTGATGCATAATTCAAGATAGAAGCGGAGTGGTAGAAAGAGACCAGTATCAGCTACACATCAATGAAGAATTTCTGTTTGACTGGCAGTTCTAAGTCGGATGGCCCATCATTGAAATAATAATGGCTGATTTCAGGATCCAAATTTGTCGTTCTTAAGGAAATTCTGGCTGATAAATACTTTGTGCCTGAAACGTAGCGTAATACTGGGACCTTCTAATAGAGAATCTTTGGGCAACGTAGAAGCATCAGTTAACGCTCTGGAGATTACTATAAATTTTAAGATGCTTCTACCAAAGGTTATCAGATATTGAGGTTCGTTCCAGAATTAAATAAGAATCAATTGCAAATTCAGAGAGAAGAGATAATAAAAAAATTTGATATTCTTTTGATAACAAGCTAAAATAATGCATCTTTCTGAAATAAGAATTTCTTTATTTCAAGCCAAATATTAGAAATGAATAATTCTACTCGTTTCACGATTTATTCAAATTATAATTGTCAAATTAGGAATATGAATTTTAAACAAGAAAAAAAAAAAAGCCATTCAACGTTAAAATACATCATTAACACGATTATTTTATATTCGAGTCAAGCAAATTTCAAAACAGGTATAGAAGAGATTAAATTTGTGACTACAAATGTTTACAATGAAATGAAATGTAGTAACAAAATGCTAACGTTTAAAGATATAAAAGAAATAAAATGAACATTTGGAATTGTGAAGAGGTTATTTTCAGAATAGACGTTTTCCCCAGACAATATATGAAAATTAAAGGGGTTAATATATTTAGCAATTCGTGAAAGTTCTTCATACAAATTCAACATTTTTTCTTCCAAAATTGAATTATTATTAAATATCGTACTTTAATTTTAAATTAACTCAGACTTCAAAATATATTCGTATTATGTAATTTAAGAAAATAACAAGAAATGATCATTGTCTAAATGTTAATTGTTTTTTTTTTGAGAAATGGGCTGGATAATAATTTTAATTTATAATAATTCAACATACATTCAGCTGTTGTTTGTAATAAATAAGTTAATTCGTTTCAATAAAACAAATTCCTCACTAAAATTTACTTTTAAAATTTGAAAAAACAACTCTCAGTTCTCATCTGTGTATACTAATAATATTTTATTAGCAGAAAATAGCAACGTAATAACCGTATTTTGTAAGGCAGCCAATTAATAATTTTCTACATAATTTTATTTTGAAATTTATTTTAATTTTATTAGTAATCCTCAGTACTATGAATTTAAAGAATAATCATTATATTTTGGATCAACTTGAATTTCGCTAATTCTAACAATAGAATTGAGATGAATGCTGAGATTCTGGTTTCTATATGTTTTTTTAGTTAAATGAGGTGAATAAAGGAAAAAAAATATGATTCGAATAATTTACCAATAATTTCAACAAATTTTATATTAAAACTAATCATATACGGTCGGCCTTATTTTTACACTGGGTTTAATAACTTTCAATTTTTTTTTTTTTTTGATGAGTTGGGTAAAATTTTGAGGAATAATTTATTTTCTGCATTGTGGACAGTTAAATTATTTTTGTTCAAGTTTGCAGTACTAGCTTTCGGGCAAATATTTTTCCAAGTATTTTATTACTAAGAGAAAAAAAAACGATAAATAATTTCAGTACAATACGTGGCAATAATTTTCAAAGATATTTTGTGGGAGACTTATTATGGAGGTCAGATTCTCTTATTCTGAGATATAAAAATGTCGCGTTTATGTGAATGGTATATAATTTCATTCCAACAAATAATCATTTTTTTGTTCAAATTATACTGCTCTTATTGTAATGTAAACAAGAATGATATTTTAACAGGTAAAAGAAATTTACATTATGATTGATTTTGAGATGTTTCATGGAACAATTTTAGCTCTTGTGCCTAAATGCTAAGTTTTCTTTAATTTTGAGACTTGGACCACTAATTCAATGTGTCACTGAAATTGCTGTCCAAATATTTTCCCATGAAGGTTCGGTGATTTTGTTTTCTGTGTCTCATAAATGTTAACTGAGTTCTCATTAGAATGATCCATAAATGCATTTGTTTCACTGGTTCCTCCTTTCTTTTTTATTTTACATATTTTTCCCATTACCGTTTAGCTTTGTTGCGCCACGTCCTTTTGCAAATGTTGACTATTTCCATTGAGGGATCTTCAGAGGCGTTGTTTTCTGCTTACAGCTCGTTTTGCTAGCTATGGAATTTGATGTGACGATTCTTTAACCTAGCCTCCGGCGAAGCCAAAATTAAATAATCAAACACCCAGCCTCCTGTTATTTCATTTGGGATATAGACGTCTCACCAAAAGCTGGAATTGAATCTTCACAAGGAAAAAGATGTATTTAGTTATGAATCAAATTACGCCATTTTAAGTGCCCAATTGTTCTGAATTTAAAGTAATATTCATAAAATGTCACTTCATTTATATAATTAATTAAAGTAACAAAATAAATTAATCATAAATCAACAAATCGCGTGTTTTACTATAGGAAGTAGTAAGCTTTGCGGTATGAAGATCTGTACTAACTTCATACGTGGGATGGCAACGTATAATAAAATAATGATAAAGTTAGTTTTGTAATTTCATAAGTTGTTAAATTTATATAGCCTTAAATAACTTATGTCAATGGATAGCGATGTTTTTTGTTTGGGGTCACAAATAATTCTAATTCGCGACGTTTACATTTGTTTGTTAGAAAACGGAATACGCTTTCAGTTTTCAGGCCGACATTTCCGCTTTCAATGTCCGTTCGATTATTTCATGAAGCAAAAAAAATAAAATAAATCTCAATTCGAGACTAAATTTCGTTGCTATTGTCGACGAAACATCTATGGCAAAAGGTGAAATTAATGTTCTCATAAGCTGAAAGTGGAGAAACAAATTGATTAGGAACTATAAACACATTGCCTTCATGGCTGAGCGATAATTTACGTATTTGTCTGCGGTCTTTCAGGTCTCAAACATAAATCCTGCAAAGACGCCTAAACGGGCGGAAACTTCAGGGCTTAAGAATTAGAAATGGTACGTGTCGATAAATAATTAATATGCATTTTCTTTGATTCAAGGTTGATTTTATGTTTAGAGCGCTTTAGCTTCTTATTTTTCATACTTATATGCTGTTCTGTAGTGTTTGATAGGATGACTGTTTAATTAAAATATTTGTCATAGGTCGTCCGCAGGTGTGTGATACTATAGATTCAGCTCTGAAAAATTGATAAATGAAGAATTTATTTATATAGTTTTCAATTTAATTCTGAGTTTTATTTCAAGAAGATTCTCGGAAAAACTAGTGTTATAGCGGCTACTGAATAAAGCTAATTTCCTTGTTCGTCAGACTGGTTTTCCATTAAAGAATATTAAATGACTTTCACTTCCCAGATCTTTCTTGCAGCTGTGCGGTTTATGTTTCATAGGTGTGTCAGTGCGCATTGAGTACCTTTCCACACCTTTCTTTCAGTAATTTACTTGGAATACATAATAATGAGTACTTGGAAAATTCTTTATGTGTTAATAGGTTTAAATGAGAATATTGTTAAGAATGTTTACATTTTTCTTTGGAATTATACCTTACCATTATCATTTCATATATATTTTATGCAAATTCCTATTGAGGTGTATACAAAGGTAGTATAAATTAAAGGAAACCAGTTATTTTATTTTACTGAAGAATGGAATTTACATGACTCGTGAATTCAAAATAAAAAATCAACAATTACTTTAATGTTGATTAAATTTCAATTTGATTCATTTAAAGGAAAGATGTATCAATCTTTGTTTACTTTAATGTGCCTGTAGATTTGGGAGAATTGATTCCTGTTTCACACATCACGATTTTAATTAATCTTCGTACACCAGTTTCTTAGTTTTCTTGTACAATCAGTACTCGATTTCTATTATTTTCAAATTCTGTATTACTTTATTTATGTTACAACAGCTAAATATAAAGTTTGACAGCTATTTAAATATTTACTTAAGAAACTTGGTTCAGCCATTTTAGTTTGAGAGAATATAAATTGGTTACACTTTAATGTTGTCTCAGTTATTTATGTTTCAATTTAACAAACAATTTAGTAAATGGTTTTAGTTTTAACAAGATTGCATACATAATACATATTTATTACGAACAGGGGAAAGCGGCACACCCAGGAGACCATCTCCTTTATTTCTCTCTTGTGAGGAAAAATTCAGAGATCATCAGTCAATAAAATTTAAACTGTTGTTTCTAATCTGTATAGATGGACCTTGGTGACTTGGCGACCATCAGAGCTCTAAGATAGATTCAAATCATAAAAAAGAAAGTTACAGACTTTCAAATTTTCTATGCTTGACATCCTTGACGGAAGAAGTCTTAAATAAGGCTAATACTGGAAGTTATCACGGGTTGTCATTGGTGCTTTTTGGTGAGGAATTTTGAAATTAGATGGAAGTGTGAAGCATTCCCCAGGATTTTCAGGAGGCTAACAGTGCACAGATAATTTGCAGGGAACTGACTAGACCTAATCTTGAAGTGTGAATTGTTATTTGTGGAGGTTTAATAAGTGTGGACTAATCAAATGGGACAGACGGCATGATACAGTACAACAATTGCAGTACTTTGTTTGTTCTATTATGTCGTGATATAAACTAATGCAAATTGCGTGTGTTTTATTTACTATTACTATTCCGATGCTCTATAACACATGTAGTTAGATAGGGTGTGTTAGTTATAGTTGTCTGCATGGACGTGATTTTATATACACTATTTGTTGCCAAGAGTACACCAACAATTGAAGAAAATATAGTTATTCTAGTATATTTTAAAATTCAGGTCTATCAGTTATTGAAGACGTTTCTAAATGAAAATAGGAGGACGGGTGATCAGAAAGTCTATAAATTTTGATGTTATTTTGCTTGTAAATTATAAGATCTTAAAATTATTCAATAAACCAAAATTCAATTTAATGTTTACCAGTGAGCGATCTAACGATTAATCAGTACCATTTTATAAGCGTATCCATTTGATATTTTAGTCTGAACTACAATTACATCAAGTTGTTTGAAAGGAGAAGAAAAGTTTGTCGAATCATGTTAAGTTTCATTGAGTTTTCGTAAAATTCCTAATAAGCGCAAAACGGGTAACTTTGTTTGGCGAGGCTGAAAGCATTGTAAAGCGCGCATAAAAGCCAAGCCGTATGCTGTGCAGGCAGCAGAAATTTTGCCCCATATCGCTGGTAGCCAAAGTGACTGCAAGTGGCAAATTTGAACATTACGTTTACCGCGGCGGAGTACTGGCTGAGGCGCTGGTACTGCTTGGTATTTATGTTGCCTTATTTGGCTGCATGCGCGCCTTGGCGAAGTGAAGCCAGGACGTATAATTATTAAAATGGATTGTGGAAATCGGTCTTTTGTTTGCATTTAATGCTAAACTTTATTTATTGTTCAATGTTAACCTGTCACTAGGAATTTAATAAAACTTTGTATTTTAATATCAGTTAATCAAATCTAAGAATAATTGCACAATTGGAAGAAAATATAATTATTTAATAATAGAATATTATTGTTTTTCATTTTAAAGTTATATATGTTTTGAACCAATTGTTCCCTGAAATGCAACCTTATAAAACACTGATTCAAAATAACATTTCTTTAAGCCTAAAAAATATCTGCTGATAATACTAATAAAGTTCAATATTTATGTTTTGTGTTCTTCATTTTCAATATACTTTGCTGCATGGAGTATAATTGTGTTATGAAAACAGGTCAATAATACTAATGAACATTTTGGTAGTAGCAGAAATTTATATATATATAATGGATTATTCAGACAAGAATGAATGATCAATTTTAAGTTATTTTAAAATAAACGACTTTCTAGAATAGATAAGTAATGTATGGGAATAGAAACGAAAATTAAGAAGTTTTATGTGGAACAAAGAATAGCTTCTAGTCAATGTTCTCGTGGTCTTTCCGAAAAGCAATTTTCAAGAAACTCGCAGATCTACCTGGAGTGGATCAATCGGATGTATGATTTGATGTTACGCAGCAATGATGCTGTGCTGGGATATGAATTTCTTGGAGTTTCTTATGCTGCTGCATATATAACGAAGAGTTTGAAACAAACGGTGCTTGAGATGTTTAATAAGTCAATCATATTGGTCTTTGCGATTGAGTTGCTAGCAGCTAGCGTCTTCAGCTACAACGACTTTGGGCGCGTTAACCCGGGTGAAATTTTGCTTGCCGCTCGTGGCGGCGAAACGACGCTTGGATGCACAGCTACCTCATAATTTCCCCACTATTGCTAAGGAATACCTTTGTTAATAAATTAAATGCGATGAATCAATTGCACGACCAGGTCACTTTGAGTATATAGGGTTAACCATCTCGATGAAACAAGGAATATGGGATGCAGTTAAATATGACCATGGGATCTTGTAAGTGCAAGTTCTTATGCTACATTACAACCAGACGATATAGTGGAATATTTAATTTACTGGTACGTATGCACCGAATTTCAAATTAAAGGGTACTTTTATGTAATAATTTGTACATTATTTTCCGAAACATTGTGGCTTACGATTTGTACTATTTTGTTTTTCAGGAAACTAATATAAGTTCAATCAGTAAATTATTCTCAACTTGGATTGCATGAGCATCAATGGATGCAATATTTTCATGTGTTTAGACATAAAACTTTTAAATGCTGATTAAAAAAATTTGGATAAATTTAAAATTACCTCAGCAGTATTTTTCTTGTATTAGCAAGGAACAAAGAAGCACCTAGAATTTTTAGCCCTTATTTTGGAGGATGAAAATATGGCAAGAAAAATTAATTTAATTGACTTGTCTCACTATAAAACAATCTGACAAAATTTTCGACGTTTCTCCCCGCAATATTTCATGGTTCTATTAATTCAGGCACTGTGGATAGAGAGCAGAGATCTTTGATACAAGTTTATCCACTTTGCGACGAATAACAAGGAATATTCTATTCTCAATTTGTTTTGCTTACAAGTACATGAAGTAATGCTTTCTTATTGATAAGGTGAATAAATAATTAGTGGAAAACCTTCATAGTTCAGACAATAAGGGCTCGAGAAAATTTTATGGGAATTCATTCACCTTTACTTACGGTCCATTCCTAGAGCTGACGGTCTTGTGGATGGATAATTCAATTCAAACAAAGATTGGGTCGTTCAGCCAAAGAGTTTAGCTGGGACAAATTTTGCGGAGCGCGACTAAGAAGTTTTGATTAAATTAGACCGGTCTGATTAAATGTATAATATAAGTACTGAACGAATGTAGGGTTTCATTTACTAGGTTTAGTTATTTTATTTCATACCTATTTTCGATTCATTTTGCTTATGTTTATGTATTTTTATACTTCTAGTCATTATTCATGATTTCAAAATAAATTGCTATTGCCGCAAATGTATGATTGCAGATGTAACGTGAAACATGCAGGTAGACAATGGTCTGTCATTGATTGGACGCTAATTTTCAGTTGTCTTCAGTCTATTTTAGAGCATACATTGATCTTCAGTTTACGAAAATTTATTTGACCCTTTGATTTCAAATAAGTGAACCTCTAATAAAGACTTCTATATCTGTTTACTTTCTGACATGTTTACTTGATAGTACGAAGATGATATTCCCAAATAGTACTCGAGATAAGGGCGGAATAGAGGAGTTTTCATCGAAATTTAGTACATTTAGCGGCTCTTTGCCGCGTGTTCTAATTTATCACGTAATCTCTATGTTAACAAACCAGTCGATGACTAAATAGTATATTTGGAATTCCAGTTCAGTGGCCGCAAATATTCGATGATTGTTTCATTAATATTCATACCACAAAATATTTGTATCTTAAATAACAATATTATTATAAATACTGTAATGCTGGAATTATTTTTTCAAGTTCAAAAATATTTACTCAAAGTAATGTAACTATGACTAAATATAACAATTAAAAATTTTAATTTTCATTGATGAGACTACTCTTTGCTCAGTTTAAAGAGACTAATTTAATTAGAGTTCATAGCTTCAATCGCACTCTTTATTTTAGAGATAATAAGGGTTCATCCTGAAGATAATTCTGCAATTTTACTCGAAATAACAGGCACATTACTAAAACTAATAATTTGTAAATAAATTACCACTAACGGTAAAATGAACTCTAATTTTCCAAAAAAAAACAATACGTATCC